>JAQFYM010004044.1:0-16677 GCA_034694785.1 Agrenia bidenticulata | reverse complement strand
TTCGAAATCGCTGATTTCCCATCAGAGATTGGCCTTCCACATCTGCCAGGGTCAGGGATCTGGTATTTGAAGTCATCCAATTCTTCTAAAGATAACATCAGTTTCCATCTTACCTTTGACTTATTGAACCCAGCTCTTTCTCCTTGCTTCCTTGCAAATACTGTCATTAAGATCGAGTATAGTAGCCACTTGGCTCCATCAACTTTGTGGCCAGTTTGGAGAGAAGAGTATGTGATTCTTAGCGGTTCTCGAGATGATGAAAGATGGATTACGATCGCTAAGACGATCAACATGACTAGATCAAATCAAGTATGAGTTTATTAGTGGATCATAGAAATTAAAAATTAAATCAAATAGGCTAATTCTTACAAGATTTGTAATATTTATATAGATCGAGATTACAGGAATCGTTCAACCCGGTGGATACTTTGTTTTCAATAAAATTTATTTAGAATTCATCATCGATGAGAGTATGGAAAAGTGTTTTACTGATGACCCAAGTTCAAGTACCACTCTCATTGACGACACTACTCAAGAACTCAGTACCACTAAACTCACTACACCAGAAACAACTACCGATGATCCCTCTTCGAGTACTTCAGATTATCAAAGTATAATTATTAGATTAAAAAATGATGGTTGTAAAATTAGTACATAATTTAAACATAAATTTATTATATTTATGTCTGCTTGAATTTTAGATGAATGCACCGAACTCGGAAACTCCCCATGCTCTTGCGTTCAGAATCCTTCCTGTGCATTTTGCGTACAAGCTGACTTTCTCCATAGTCGATGTGACCTGGCGGATAATTTACTTGGAAACGGTTGTACACCTGCCAAGATGTGTGGAGCTATCCCTACCCCAGTTATCGAAGTACTACCAAGCCACCAGAAAAACACTCTACCCGCTGAAGCTACTGAACTGACTGTGTGCTGTAACGTAACGACGATTAACGTAACGTTTCACCTAGCTGCCCATCCGGTGGATGTTTACCTCCTAATGGACTTTTCAAACTCCATGTGGGACGACAAGGACAACGTCGTTCGTTTAAGTTCCGAGCTACTCACCGCGGTCAAAGATATGTCCCCTGACCATCGATTTGGTTTTGGAACTTTTGTGGACAAGCCAATGAATCCTTTTGGTCATCGTACTGAGTAAGATCTTATAAGCCGGTGGTAAACGGATTTTTTCGTTTAAAACCCTGCCATGCTTTTTAAAATCAAGTGGATTTTTTTAAACAGCTATAGCTTCCGTAATAACTTCCCCTTGACTGAAGATATTGACGAATTTACTGAAACTATAAAAGCTGTACCAATCAAGAGCGGGTTAGATAATCCGGAAAGTCAGCTTGATGGAATATTTCAAGTCGCTTCTTGTACAGATCTAATCGGTTGGAGATCTAATGCTCGGCACATCCTGATTTTGATGACCGATGCATCTTATCATAAAGCTATGGATGGGGCAGTAAGAACTGCAAAACTGCTCACAATTGTTTTTGATTGATAGTTTAATTCATGAATATGTAATTTTGTTTAAATTAGCAAGAAGGTTTGCCTCCTTTCGAGGGGTACTGCGCCCTTGACAATCTTGGGTACTACCAAGACGAGACGCGGAAGGACTACCCATCAGAGGATCAAATTGTGGAAATCGTTAAGGAAAAAAATATCATCCCAATCTTTGCAATCACATCTGCACAGGAAAGATTCTATGCAGATTTCGTTCGGCGGATATCTCCCTCTGCCATGGGGACTTTGAGTTCGGATTCCTCAAATGTTGTAGATGTAATTGTCGAAGAGTATAACAAGATTGTCTCTCGCGTCGAGCTGGAACATGATGTCGAAGGGGATGATGGTGTGGTCATCAAATTCTATTCCTCTTGCAATGGAAATGGCACGGATCATGAAACGACAGTGTGTGAAGGACTTGATGTTAATGGCAGTGTCACTTTTACTCTTAAATTCGATGCCAGTAATTGCCCTAGTGAGGAGTCTGGGGGTGTGAAGATGCTTAAAGTCCAGCCTAAAGGGTTGCCTTCTTTTGCTGAGATTGCTTTAGACATTATTTGCAAACAGGATTGGTCTTAATTTAACATTGAAATCAACGGGGGTGGTTTATCCTATTTTTGAGCAATGCAAGTTGTATGTAAATCCTTTTTATGTGCTTAAAATTCGATCGAAATACCTACATTAGAAGCATTTATGTAACAAAAAACTTGTCTACCTTTAAAAGGATATATACTGAAATAGTTGAATGGAGAAATTAACATTTAATTATATTACTTTATTGGAAATAAATACATTAAATAATTAAGTAAAACATATCTGGAAATTATTTTGTAATCCTTGGAATTGCTGTAACTGAAACTGCCAATATAAATATATCATCAGCATTAAAATGTATTTACGAATATACTTAAGTAATTGTAAAAACCCTAATTAAGTATAGTACGGCTTTTCACGAACATTCCAGAACAAGATTATATTTTTAAAAAAGTTATGAGATATTTAAATATGCCTAGATTAGCAAATAAAGCAAGCTCGTATCTTTCGCTATACGGCAATAATACAACTCGTACCAATGGCTTCATCAGCACTGACATTATTTCCATTCCCATCCGCCTCATTTATAAGATTACTTCTGGAGGAGGCATGAACCATTGGATGACCCTCTTCCCTATTCCAAGGCTGTTCGTCACTCGTAGCGAAAAATAGAAACACTATCGTATCGATGACATAGATCACTGCAGCTATGTAGAAAACCACCTGCCATCTTTCTAGCGTTGACTATAAAATAAGTGTTTAAAAATATATTAATTATTTGTCCAGCCAAAAAAAACTCTCTAAAACTAAAACGTATTGGTTTAAGGGGTTTGACTCACATGGCCGTTAATCAAAACACCAGCAACATAAGGTCCAACAAAGCCGGAGATATTGGCTACGGTGTTGGTTATTCCCATGAGGATTCCAGCATAATTCGATGCGATGTCAATATGATTTACCTGATATTCGAATATGAATAAAATAACAATTTCAACACTGTACTCATCGATCAAAATAAATTATTGATTAGCAATTACAAAACACTTGACTTACCCCGAAACCAGCAAACGCGGCTCCATTCACACCGCCAGCGATGGTAAGGAGCAAAACTGTAAGAGTTGTGTTACACCCTGAATACGAAGCGCCTACCAATGCAACCGCACCGCCGATATGAGCTGAAAACATGAAACAAACAAAAAATTGACAATTCAATCTAAGCTCCTTAATAAATTAAAAGTATATTTCTGTGATGTAGCTAATAGGGAAAAATAAAAGTGTCTTACCAATAACTTGGCAAATTTTTCGAACACTTAAAGTCGATAGTAATTTACGCTTGATGAAATACTCTGCAGTTGTAGGAATTACAAATCCTGTGATACACATCAGAGCATAGGGCAAAGCAGACATCCAACTGTTCTGTAGTGCATAAATTTCAATATTTTATTTTAATGCCAAGCCCAATTTTCAAATATAAATTATAACCCACCCTTACCTGTTTGATATCGAAATTCAGAACCGTTTTCAAATACGTGGGGAGCTCCGTGAGTAAAGTGTAAAGACCCCAAGTGTGGCCTGTATGAGCGATAACAATTACCCACACTGGCAAAGATGTTGCTATTTTCTTCCATGGAGTTGGGAGGGTTTCCTATTTAAAAAAAATTCTTGGCTATATAAATGAGGAACTTGAGACTTTCGTTGACTAATTACCTTTGAGAGTTGATCTCCAATAGATCTCTGAATGTAGTACAATTCTTCCCCAGAGATCCGAGGGTGTTGTGCAGGTGAGTCATACACAAAGAGGCACCACAAAACAAACCAAACTATCGACAGAGCTCCAACCAAGTAAAATACGGAGGGCCATCCCCCCATAACATTAGCTTGGATGAGATACCCACTAGCAATCATTGTCACTGCAGTTCCGAAAGATGTACCTGTTAAGGGGTGTGGTCATATTGATAATAATTGAAAATGAACCAAGTCTCATTGTAACGTTTTAAGTTTGGAAAATACCTGAATAAGTAATGCTTGCTAAAGCCCCCCTTTCTTCCGGAGGGGCCCACTTTGACAAGATTGAATGCATTGCTGGAGTACACAAGCCCTGGAAAAATCCATATGAAATCCAATTACAACTTGCCACCATCCAAAACAACTTTTTCAACGATTTTAGCAGAGATTTTAAATCTTCAGCTTACCTCTCCAAGCCCTTGAATTATTCGGGCAGCGATAAGTAAGCCAATGTGCGTTCTAGCAGCCAGTGGTGTGAGAATTGCAAAGATGGCTGTGATAAGAATCCCTAGTCCTAATGGCCATTTCCCCCCGAATTTTTGCGAGATGATCCCACCGGGCAACTGGGTCAGCATATACCCCCAGAAAAATGCCCCTAGTATTATACCTTGTTCGACCTCATCCCATTCGAATTCCCCCTCAGAAGAATCCCACAGCAATGACTGATATCCTTGTGAATGAATCACTGGCGCAGGGCATGCTGGTCCTGACGGTCCGGCAAAAATTTCAGCGTCGGAGATGTTTGTCGAAAGTAGGGAGATGTATGAATGGTTTGATGGGTTCACGGGACCATGTGAAGAGTTTCGTTTGACCATGGCCACGATGGCTATCGACAGATTGAATCTCATAGCGTAGGACATTGCGAAGCCCCAGAATCCTAGAAATGTGACTACATGTCTCATCCCCAATCCTAAGAGTTGATTTAAATATTTTAGAAATCTCTAGTGGCTTTTGTAATTTGTTATACACCCAATTAATGTCTCTAACTCACCTGTGGGCTTATTCAACGCAGGTTTGATGGAATCTTGAGGAATCATCATAAGATTTTTTTATGTAGACACTACTGCTCTAATAAATAAAATCTGAACTGCTGACAATGGCGATGGCAATTGCCTACTGACGATTGTTGATTGATAAACAGTTTGTGAAGTGTGCGACGTTGAAATGTATTTTACAAATGATGCAATAAGTTCTTGTGTCATGTCCTTTATAAGACTCAAGCAGTGTCAATCTTCCCTTGCCTAATTATACGGCCGAGATCCTAACTCGTAAGTACACTCTGACTTTATATACACACTATACACAGCTAACCGTGGCCTCATTAAGAGTTCGGTTAGGTCCTGACTATAAATTTTGGAATGACTGGAGTAAATCAAGGCTTGACCTTTGAGATAGATTAAATAAAGATGAGAATCTCAGATTATACAGAATCCCAATCTCGAGTCTAATGTAACTTGTAGTTGTAATTGTAATTAGCCGTGGAATTAATTACTTAAAAGTGACCCAAAAAAATCTACAGGCTCAGCCTATTTGAAGCAATTGACCCTCCAATCTGGCTTGGAAAACTGCTCACGCGAATGCTCATTATTCATTAGGATGTCAGTCTTTAATTTCAAATAATCTATCCTGAAAGTCCTGATCGTAAATTGTCCATATCTCTTATCCTGATAGTCAAGACATCGATTTGCGTATTACTAGAAATAGAAATGTAAGTAATGGAGAAAAAAATCGGAACATGAATAGGCAGAGCTGCAGAGGGCAGCAAGACGATTTTTGTTGGAGCATTTAATTACGCCAATATTTATGTCAGGCTTATCAACTCAAAAAAAAATGGGCTGGACGTTCTATTGGTTCAGGTGGCAAGGATTGCTGACCACTTGTCCAATATTGCACCCCATAGCTAATGTAATCGACAATGTTTTCAAACACATACTAGGCACACACTCTACGACAGCCAAGTCCAAATTCAATACAGTTGACTGAACCGACCTGACCTAATTTTTATCACAAGCCATGTCGTTTTGATTATGAATGAAGAAGTACATTGCGGTTTATGAGCTTATTTAATTTGTATATAATTTACTTGATTATTTGATTAGGTCGTGATATAGTGGTTGGTAGTGGTGGCCTTGAGTTTGGGTCAAATTATTATGGATTGAAATTAATTTGTTGAAGTTACTGTGAGATCATGATCGTGGTGGGTGTACTCTGAGTCTTTGAGCGGTTCCAAGCAGTCGCAACTCTTGCATCGTATTTGATATTCAAGAATAAACTGATTCATTCATGGTCATGGATCCTATGTCATCAATTTCGGACAGTACATATTGGGGAACGGCGTGGATGGATAACTGGTTATCTTTATAAACTTGATCTTTAATCTTTATTTATGATTCAAACCTAAGTTCTTCTTCTTAATTATCATCAAGTACAGATCTTCCACTTTTCTTAGTATTACGCTTTAAGTTTTGCCTTGGGATTTATAGGGGAAATGTCTAGACTATGGACATCATGGACATGCTATATGGATTTTTTGCCTTAAAAAGCCAGATAGAACGGGTTAAAGTTAATACACCAGACCAAGGTCGAATAATACAGCAGGGGCAATTGGGTTTATTTACAAATTACAAATTTTCTTAATTCGGTTTCAGAGGTTATTTATTCCGATGATATATTATTTACGATGGCACTGGCGATGACAATGTACGAAGAAATAAAATAAGTTTCTGAACACCTTGATACACTGGGCTATCAGGTAACGAGAAAAAATATTGCGGGGAACGGGGTAACTTGAAAAATTACTACCGGGTCCGGGTCGAGTTTGTTCGAGAGAACAACGATTTCTAATAGAGGTCATCTTCGTTGTTAGAATGCGTGTTTCGATTTTAATATGGCTTAAAGGTTACTTCGCTACATCGACCTTTCATCAAATAAATATCTCAAATCCGAGAAAAAAAGCTTGTTGATAACCAGAAGGAATTTATTTTTACAAGGAATCCCTTATATATTATAGTTGCTGCACAAGCTCATACTATGCAACTAAAATCAATCAATATCGTTACCTGGAAACGATTTGTTTAGACGAAAGGTGAAGCTCACCCAAAACTCCGAATTTCAGGGGACCCTCTAGGCCCAACCTTACCTCTTCAATAATACTTTCATCCAAGCATGAAATACACATTTACATTTTCCACCCTCCACTATCGTGTCGGGAATATTTTTGTAAACTACTAATTTAATTTTAAAATACAATTTCAAATCTGTAAGATTCAAACCCAGTCCGCACAACAATGAAACTTAAGCTAACTATCGACAACAAACCGAAGCACTCGGATGTGGTCACCAGCGTTGCGTGGAACACTCCAGACACAATATTTTCGTTAGGGTAACAAATAATCCCGTTCAAACCTAATGCATCCTTAATAACTCATCACATCATTTTGAATCATAAATTATTGCTGATGTCATTTTTAATTTCAGGGATGATCATAAGTTGTCAATGTGGAACCTATCTAAAAACGAGGACATAAAAATCACCGATGTTCCACAAGAATTATTTCCCACCAGTATGCAATGGCCCCCAAAAAGTAACGGAGGATCGGTTAAAAGTACAGAACTTCTTCTTGTCACTGCCGCCGATGGTAACTTCCACTTACTCGGCCGAGGAGGTCGGGTCGAGAAGACTGTTCAGGGCCATAAAGGTTCCACACGATATATTAAATTTCCCAAAAGACCATAAGGCTCAAACATAATGTTGTAACTAAAAATAAAATCGTGTTCCAGGCGCCGTGTTATCTGGTCACTGGAACCGGGAAGGCTCGGAAATCCTTACTTCAGGAGAAGACGGATGTGTTCGAATATGGTCACGAGCAGGAATGCTTAGATCCACACTGGCCCAATGTCCCGAACCAATTTACGGCTGTGCTTGGAGCCCTGATAATCTCGCAGTTCTGTACTCCATGGGTCAAAATCTGATCATCAAGCCGACGACCCCACAAGCGAAAACGATTCAGTGGAAAGCTCACGACGGTGTTATCTTGTGTATCAGTTGGAGTCCGACTTCAAAACTAATTACCTCAGGGGGTGAAGATTGCCGGTACAAAGTTTGGGACTCGCTTGGCCGATCTCTTTATTCCAGTGCCCTCCACACTCATCCGATTACGGCTGTCGCTTGGGCTCCGGCAGGGGATTTATTTGCTGTTGGTAGTTTTAATGCATTAAGGATCTGTGATCGCTACGGGGTGAGTTGTTGTTGGACTTATATGCAAATTCATCAAGGAAAAGTATGTTGAGGCACTGATTTCTGTTTCAAAAAATTATGTTCTAGTGGTCCCATTGTATGGAAAAGCTGAAAACGGGAAGTATATACAATATGCATTGGAGTGCTGATGGGACACAATTCGCTTGCGCTTCTGCCTCAGGTCACGTATTCCTTGCAAGCGTTATTGAGCGAACTGTTTCTTGGGGCACCCATGAGGCCGTTTTAACAGCTCGAAGAGCAGTCATGGTCACCGAGTTTACCGGAAATACGGAAGATAGACTAGATTTTAGGGACAGAGTGATCAAAGTATTATAACAAAACATATTTTTTATACCTTCAATCAATTATGCTGGACTTTTATTTTGTCCATTCCATCATAGCTTAGTGATTCATATTCATGCATCATTTTTACAGATGTCAATGGATTACGGCTACCTGATTTGCATCACCACGACACAACTTTACGTCTACAATGTAAGCAACGTCAATACCCCCATCGTAACGGACCTTCGAGAGAACAATTCCATCAGCCTGATTCTTCAGTCCCCCACGTATACGAAAAATAACTTTAACAAATTGATAAACATAATGACTTTATAAACCTTGATGAGCTAAATTTTGCAAATATATATATTGATTATTCCAGCCATTTCATTCTTTGTGGTGCAATGCACGTGTCCGTATGGAATTATGAGGGGAAACAGATCTCGTCAGTGAAGTGGGGAGGGATGCGATCTGAAGTCATGAACCTTGAGAATTCGACAGTAGCTTCAGATGTAATGGCTTTTGTTGACCACAGTGATAGCAAAATGATTCGGATTTTCGACCCATTGACGGGGAAATCGCTGCCAGAAATTAAATTAAGAGTGGAAATCAAGCAGATTGCTTTGTCCAGGGATAACTATCCCGGAAGTACTGACAAGCAGTTGGCCATTTCAGATGCAAATCAAGACCTTTTTATAGTCGTGGTTAAGAAATTCGGGACGCCTCTTCAGCCCAGGAGACTTACAACAACGGTGACATCAATGATGTGGCATAACTTAGCTCCTATGATTGCTGTGATTCGGGATCGAAGACTTCGAGTGTATTATTTCCCTCAGATTGTTTTCATCGACGGGGCTTTGTTGGACTTCACCTGGGAGGATCGAGAGTTGACGTAAGTTATCTGCTTGAAATAACTGGATATTGTCCTGATATGATCGGAATAGTGAAATGGTGAGATATTTACAAAATTCTAGAGACCTGGGAAGGCAGCCACAAATACTGAGTTATGAGTCCAATAGAGTACTAATCAGGAAACCCGACGGGGTTTTAATTGCTGGGTCAGCGTCACCTTTCATGGCTCATTTACACAGCCATGGAATGCTAGGGAAGTTTTCTGAGGCCCGACGGATCTGTCGATATGTCAATGTAAACTGGATGCTTATACAATCTGTATAGGATCTTTATATAATTTCGAAAACTGCCTTTTCGTTTTTAGCAAAAGCTAGTATGGGGTGTAATGGCTGGACTATCTGCTTGGAAACAAGAACTTAATCTTGCTGAAATCTGTTATTCAGAACTTGAGTTGTATGACAAGGTCCTATTTGTACAAGACATCAAGGTAATCGAATCGTTGTTTAATTAACCAACTTCACAGCTGTATTTTTGCATATTTGTATTTTCTCTTTCACAGTCGAATAGCAGCGATGAACCTACGAGAAAAGCTCTTCTTGCGATCCTCTCTGGGAACGTCGATGAGGCTGAAAACATCCTCTTGCAGAGCCATAGGCTGGAAAATGCAATCGAATTGAATGTCAACTGCTGCAAATGGGAAAGGTATTTTTTTAAACTTTTAAATACTAATCGGTACATCCTACCTGCCAGTATTAAAAGACTAAGCAAAGCATTGCTCCCTTTGTATTTCAGGGCAATGGAGCTAGCAATAAAAGGAAATATTATGACGGACTTGGTATTACGCTCACGGAGAGAATATCTCGAAGAAATTGGAACTAAGGAGACTAATCAATTGTTTATAGAAATGGAAAAGAAAACACCTTCGACAGGGTCTGCAACTAAGAAACGGACCAAAGCCACAACGAAAAAGAAGAAGAAATCCGCTGGTCAGGAACGAGCTTTTCCGGAGAAACTAGATTATTCCCAAGTCTCTATAAATAATCCAGAAGAGATAACGTTAGAAAAAGATGACCTACCAAGTATGTTACCCATAAAAGAAAGTATCGATCCTCCCCCCGTCCAAGTAGAAGAAACATTCAGGAGAAGAGTAAATCGGGCAGACGATGGTGATGAAGTTGACAAGGAAAGAGATCCTAAGGAGTTGGAATTGGATACTTTTTATTAAGAAACATTTTACTTTACCTGATATTACCTATTTACACGCATTACAAATATTTTCGGTGGTGAAAAATAAAAAAATTACAGAGGAAACTGGAAGTACTTTCATCAAACTGTATCCTTGACGTTATCTTGTACCCATCCTTTAACCTTATTTGATATATTTTTCCATAAACTTGCGATGGAAATCGGAACGAAGACAGTCATTGATGAATCCCTTATTCTTTGTCGCATCATCAACTCGAGCACAGTTTTTGAAAACGACATCCTCATCCCATCTTCTTTTTATTTTCATGTCACCTTTTGCCGTACTGGCAGTATATGCTAAGAGAGGGTTACCACTCAGGATGTTTTCCGCTCGAATCCTCTCTTCTTCAGCTCGTCGATCAGCTTCTTTTTTCGCTTGCTCTGCAGCCCGTTCTTTCTTGATCCTTTGCAATTCGGCCATCAGTGCCGCAGTATCATCTTCCTCATCCGAGTCCTCATCAGGATCATCCAGATCCGAGTCATCTACTGGGTCATCGGCATCTAAATTAGCAGGGTCAATTTTCGATTTCTTAGCAGGGGGCTGCTGGATGGCTAAATTTCTCGAATCATCTGGTGCTGGCGCTCGGTTTCTCGAACTTTCCTACGATTAAATATACGAAGGTATGAAATACAAACCATACAGGCGCTTTAAAATAACTTATGTTTTTCTATCTCACCTTGTCTTTATCCCGACGGGCTTGCCGTTCATTATCTTCCAATTCCCGCCTGTAGTCCTTGTTCTTGAATTCGTCAGTTGTTCCTTGCCCAGGTTCACTTTATACACAACAACCACATTGTTACAAATTAACAACTCAAGGGTAAGGGTTACAGGGGCAAATAACTATCTAAATAATTTATCCTTCATCCAAGTAATCCAAGTTAATAACGTAACTCACCGATATTTTAATTTCGTTTGCCCCGGAAGATCTCGAGAAGAGTATTGTCGAGAAAGGGCACTAAGATCCTTCTCTCCTTTGCCACTACCTCCCTTCGCTGGCTCAAAGGTTGGACGCGCTGCGGTCGTCATCCTTGTTTACTGATAACCTTCAACCTTGTTGTCTTACCGTTTTTGACAGCAGTATGCTCGTAACTTAACAGCTACAACCTGGCACTGCACTGGATGCTGAAAATCAAATAAAAATTCGTTTAAACTTCGAAACATGACCATAATGAATTTAATACACTGCAAAATGACTCCACGGTAAGGGCACACCCACACCCCTCCCTTTAAAACTCTCACCAAAATACTTTTAAATAATAAATCCAACCGCAACCTCAACTTACTTTCTATTTTGATTAGGACGCTACAAATAGTGAAAATAAAAATATAATTATTTGAAAATACACGCTTACCGCAAAATTTGAGTCCTCAGAATTTGGAAACCTATAATTTCGATAATTTATACAGGCTTTTCGGATATTCGATGAGTTCCTTTTGTGGTTACAAATTCGAATTGTTCTTTTATCGAGAGTCAAGACTCGAGAGTGTCGTGTTATTTCAACGACGAACTCGAAAGAGGGGAGTAAGTCACGTGGAATGTTCGCGGGAAAGTAAATCTAGAAAGTCTCGTCAGTCGTCATTGAATCTCTTTTGTGTGACATTGAGTCATTCAAAAAAAATCCTACCACAAAACCCTACACACAAAATCTATAATATAATTTAAATCCCAATTTAAGCAGCTAATTAGTTTGTAATCAGCAAACTAAATTCCTAATTTAACTAACAATCTTCTATAGAATGGCGGAAGTACTCACAGATTTCGTTACAGATGACTATCTTCAGGTATGTAGAGGAACCCACTAAGATTTTTTTAAATTGAGATTATTATAATAATATTATTACTACGCATTATATTTACTAATTTAGCACGTATTATAACACATATTTTGGTGTCTGTTTTTCAGGAGTTTGAGGTCAAGTATAATGAAGAGATGAAGTCGGGGAAGCCGAGTGATGAAATTGTATTTCAATATGTAAGATCCGTAGATTGAGGATAGTGTGTAGTGTATATAATTAAATTCAGTTCTTATCAAGTAGAGAAATATGTGTAGTTGATGTGTCTGGTTGTATTTAAATTTTATCCATGTAGGCTTGGTGCCTCACTCGGTCCAGATTGTTATCAGATGTCAAGAAAGGGGTGATGTTTCTACAACAGCTTCTTTCGAGTAAGTTGGAGGGTTCTGAAAGAACTTGAAGTTAAACATTAAACTTAATGTCTAAGGATAAAGTTCATGATGAGGATTGAGTGAATTAAATGACGTATGTTGATATTAGGCAAGAATAGTGACCAGGAACATAAACGTGATTATCTCTATTACCTCGCCGTTGGACACACTCGATTGAAGGACTTTCATATTGGGCTTAAGTACGTTCAGGGTCTTCTTCAGGTTTGGGACAATTAGATTTATAAACCCGCTCGATACTAGTGATTCGTAAAGACATATCCAATTGCTGTGTTCATATCTTACAGTTGGAACCGGGGAATAGACAAGCTCAAGAATTGGAAAAGGCGATCAAAAGTCAAATGGAATCGGATGCTCTGAAGGGGGCTGCTATTGCTGGGGGTGGAATTTTGTTCGCAGGGGCACTTGTTGGTCTTGGAATGGCTCTTCTTAAAAAGTGAATACCGTATAAATAATATTAATCGATAAGTTAATTATCGTCTCCAAGTCTCGTTCTCGGCTTTATTTGATCTGATCGTATCTCAGTCTCAGAGTGTGCTACGTTATGAAATACATGAGTTCTATATTTTTGTTTGGTAATTTGTATGATTTCATAGTAGTTTTCTTGTGAATCCTTTTAGTCTTGGCCCTTAAATCGAGCTTGTTTATTTGAATGTACATGCATGCATGTGTTTAAGCCAGTCTAATTCCAATCTTACATATTTCTCCCATCACAATCTTAAGTATTCGAACTAATCGGTTGGATTGGGTAATTCAAGGAAATAACTTCACCTGCACCTGGATCGGAATGACTGGCACTTAACATGATTCCAGTAAGATTCCAGATAACTACACTGATGCTTCCAGTAGAAAATCACTCGCTTATAAAATCTCTGCTCTGTCAGCACCAGCAGTAAATGAATTGATCATAAGTTGAAAAAATTTGCAGTTACGCTCTAATTCAGTAGCCTGTGTGTTATCCTTTCGTACTAATAAAATTCTTCAGACTCGTAACCTTGTGTGGGGGTTTTAAGCGTATCGCAAATTATAGTCGTGAATCGTGAATATAATAATAAATATTCATCTAATCTGAAAGTACTGTCAACTTGATTATTCAATAGTTGTGACTTAATTAGGGAGGAAAGATATTGTAATGCCCCGAAACGTCCGTAGAAATACACGAAGGGGGTGCAAATAAAACGGTACACGTAATCAAAATGATGTTATCGGGCAGTATATGTACAACAACATAGGTGAACCAAATAAAGCAGAGAGGTGTGAATAATTCATAAGTGTTGGCAATATTAGTCCCTCTGCCGTGCGCTGTTTGATTGCAAACCATACTCATGGCTGTAAGGCATCAGGCAAAGTCATTCCACATTGTCCAGGTATGTGAAATCTACAATGTAATTAAAATATTTCAAACTCAGGAAATCACAATGAGGATAGATTTTTATCTTACTGGAACAATTGAGTCGCTGGGGTTCTTTCAGTATTGAACTCAGCCACTGGAACACCTCGATTTACTACATAAGGTCCAAATTCATTAGCGGGATCGACAATGGAAGAAGTTCCAATTATCAGCATAAGATCGCATTCGTTGAGCCATTTATCTGTTTCATCGAACATTTACTTAGTCTATGTTAGTTAGCTGGTACTAGTACATTAAGCAAATAAATTCTGTGTTAAATTCATACATGTCAAAGCCATGTCCTCGGGGGTTGGATTTTCATCAAACCAGACGATGTGAGGTCGTAACAGCCCTTCACATTTCGGTTCTGAACATCGAGGAAGCTGATCTAGTGGGATTTCAGCATCTTTTGTACCCATTTCCTTAGCCCTATTTCAAAATATTTGCAATTTGCATAACTTTGTAAAACATTTATTATTTTTTAAGATTTAAAAAAAACCTCATTACCCCTTCCCTTCCAGAGCTGGGCAGATGGGACTGAGATAATTTTCAGAAATGATTCCACAATCCATACATTTAGTTTTGAACAAAGTCCCATGAAGTTCAATCACATCCTTGGATCCAGCTCTGGTATGAAGTTCATCAATATTCTGGGTTATAATTACCAACTTCTTCCCATCAGCTTCCAAGCGTCTCTGACACTCGGTCAACGTCTCATGAGCCTACGGGATAAAAATTGTCGAGATAAATCACAAGTTTATAAAAATGAAAGTAATGACGATTTTGTTTTGTTTTGAAAATATTTTTACAATATTGGGAAATTTCGGAAGAACATTCTCCCGTCTGTAATGATAAAGTTCCCAAACGAGCGAAGGGTTCTCTTTGAAAACCCTCATCGAAGCCAAACTTTCTATAGAGTAGCCTCGCCAGAAGCCTCCATCCCCTCTGAAAGTTGGGACACCGGATTCTGCAGAAATCCCAGCCCCCGTGAGAACAACGATGAACTTGGAGTCTTTGAAAACTTTTTGGAATTCTTCAATGTTCTGAGATGTCATTTTTTAAACCTCTCTGATGGAATCTATGAGGCAGAAATACATAAATGTCCCTGACTATTTCTTGACTCAACAATGAAGCGAAGAGTGACGAACGACCGGCCAATGATCGCTTATGCAGTAACTCCTGTCTAGATTGAAACTGAAAGGGATTCAAAGTTCAAGTTTGGGTAGATGGGTGTGATGTACTGACGATGATAATCTAAAGAATAATGTTATTGCGTTTCATCATCTATTTTCATTACGCTCTGGCTTGTCACTTAAGTATCAAGTCTACATGGTCATTCGTAATGTATGGTTCTTGGGCTGAACAAATTGAACAAGTAGTATAATCATCATTCATTTAGTTTAATCTACATTTCCAAGAACTCGCTTAAATGAGCCGTGATGCCTCAGTCAGAGCTGATTCTGTAGTCCAGTCTTAACCGAAGAACAATTCCAACTTCAAACCTGCATTAAAGATCTGACTCAACTCATCTGACTTTGTTCCATATGGAAACATTTTAAAATTCGGTCAATTAATTTTTCATAAGCTTGCCTTAGATAGGCTGCGTAGTGGGATTTCGTTACTACTGGCTGGATGGATGTTTATTTCAATTAAATAAATTAAGTAAACAAAATCAAGAGAAAGAACTCGTCAACTGAAACTTTGTGTTTCCACATGATCGTACTTATAAAAATCATTAATTATTCCAGTCTCTCATGATCATTCATAAAAAGAATAGTACAGTCGGCTAAACTAGAAAACTCATGTCACTATTAATGCTACTCAGATATCGCCAACCCACCCCATGAGATGAAATTTAATGAGGGTTGCATGCAGATAGGGTTAAGTGCTTCCTGTGATTTGCTTTCGAAATGGCTCGGATGCGTATTTATAAATTGAAGGGCAAGTTATAAGCAATTAAGCCTGACATTGAGATGCCGGGTGTCCATCAATGAAATTGTAACTGAAAATGCGATAATCACCTTCGAAAATTGTCCTAAGGCTTATTAATTTCGTTCTTTTGATTTTTGATGCCAAATGTTTAGCTAACCTTCACAAAGCTAGTTAATTAATTACCAAAGCATTAGGTGCGTGTATAGCTTTTCATCTATTTGAACACTTTCACGCATTAAATGAATAGTAATGACAGGGTCAATAATTTTTTTTAATAGTCTAAAAATAAGTCTCCAGGTGAGCTGAAGTGTATTACTGTATTAAGTTTTTTGAAAAGATCTTTTGAGGGTATTATTAAAATACATATACGACGATGGTGTTGATACTATTGACTTCAGCAGCTCTCGTGGGAGTATTTCTCGGAGCATTTTTGGTCGCTTTGAATAACTGTGCGCTTAATCCGCACTTGTGTAATGCAGCTTATCCTGGCCAACATGGTTATAAACATGACTTTAACTACACTTGGAAAGATGGACCAGTAACTACTTCCCAAGGCACTGTAAGGGGCACTACTTTGATATCCAGAATGGGAAAAAAATTTGGGGCATTTATGGGGATTCCTTATGGAGCGAGCGAGCGATTTGAGGTAACTCATCGATTAATATCTGTGTACCTTATTCACAGCGAGTTTATTATAAATTAATTGCTAAAATTGACAAAGTTTTAT
>JAQFYM010004043.1:0-16678 GCA_034694785.1 Agrenia bidenticulata | reverse complement strand
AAAGTTTATTAATACATTTTACCATATTTTTAGCAATATGATAGGCGAGCTCTCTTCAACGTTTGCAACGTTTTATTATTTATTTGAATCGGTTAGTCAACTTTTAGCACTTATCAAAGAGTAATCAGTTTTAGTTTTCAATAAAGTATTTAAGCCTTTGTTGGGGCTTAAATTTCGTCAAAAATAATAATTGACCTAATTAAAAATAGTTAAATGACACGAAGTTATCTTAAGACTTCAAATCCCTAAAGATTATTGGCTTGAAAAGTTTGCGAGCTCGTTCTCCTTTGAAACTGGTACTCACTTCAAGTCACTCAATGCCTAAGTTGCACCGTGCCCCACATTTACCCGTTTCTGAACTGTCAGCAATCGATACCCGTTATCGTCATTCTAATAGCTAGTACTTAAATTATTTAAAAAATATTTTTATTTCAGACTCCCACCTTGTCTAAACGGGGTTGGCATCGATCCAGCTTTGTGGAACTGATATCAAAATATTCACCGTGTACATGACCATAGTGGAATAGTAGGTGGCCTGGGAAGACTTATTAAAATAAAACAAATTAAACCCCCCAAAATTAACATACAATTTCAAGGGGGCCAAGGACTTTAATTTTTTAAAGAAATATTTATTCCCTCTAACGTCCATCGGCTTTAACTTCCAAAGTTTAAGGAGCGCTCCAGAGTTTTCGTAGCATTTGACCCCGTCCGGAAGGGCTTCATTGACCAGGAATGGAATGATGCAGGACCCGAGGGGAAAAAAAAGATACATGGGCATCGGGATTATGGATATCATTCTCAAAGTAGCAAAGTTAAAGCACACATACAAGACCAACCCGGCCCAGAGCATTACAGACGATACGAGACTCTGAAACGTTCCTACCATTTTCAAAAGCATGGTCAGTCTAGAATATAAATTGAAATAAATTCGAAACTTTGAAATCATAAAAGGACTCTTTCCTGTCCCTTTCCGGATGAGAGCCAGACTTTCGATGAGCATGTGAACTCCCCCCAACAGGAATATAACGACAAAAGAAGTCATTCGACAGAATTCTAAGATTGCGAAAAAATTGAGGACGAATCGAAGGCCAAAGATCAAAGTTTGGAGGAGGGGGACAGTTTTCAAATCTTGAGGGAGGAGCAAGTCAATGGTGAAGTAGAGGGGGTCTATATGTGCAATGCATGCACAAATTGGGATGACATAAGGCACGGCGGATATTATCAATATGAGAAGGTACACAATCTGGCCATACAGATCATTTTTTGACCGCTCCCATTTTGAGGCTAGAAAAATTTGGATTTTTAAAATTCCATTTCATGGAGAATTTATGATGTTTTTCAAATTCTTACTCTCTCGTAGCTTGAAGACGAGAAGACGGAGCTCCGTGATGACTGTGTGGATTTGATCCCCGTGTTGGTGGGATATATAACAGGTCAAGCAGGTGATGACTCCGAGCTGGTTGTCGATTATGAAGTGAAGTACGAAAAATGAGGTGTGGAGTGGTACTGCACTAAGCAATTCTATAATGAGAAGGTAGACGGTAGAACCTACAAATCCAATGGCGATGGCAAATATCGTGACCCAGTACCAAATGAAAAGCTTCTCTGTTTGGTAGACCAGCTTTTTAGATTTGAGGTCAAACATTAAAGGACAGTTCCAAAAGTGCGAGTAGAGCCTGGAGTGGAGGGCAAATAATTTCCAAAGAAATTCTGGAGATATTTTTCTACCCATGTTGCATTGGTGACTAGGTGTCCAGGAAAGGACTGAAATCAATATCACTGTCTCTGCGTCTTTTTATAGAAGATTTACAACTTTCATGAGATAGTGTAGTGCCTATTAAGGATTTTGAAAGGGGTGTGGGTGGTCTGCTGTTTGACTTTGCCTAAACTCAGTCGTCGACGTTGACATTGTGTTTTGTTGATTTCAAGTGGAAATTGAAGCTTGTCGATTAGTGTAATCATGGGAGAATACTAATATGTATTATTGACCAGGGTTCATAATGGACTGATCTAACTCTTACTAGCGAATGAATGAAGCTTACCTGGTAATCCTTGGCTCAACTCTTAACTTCTTGGGGAATTCATTAATTGGAATTGGAAGGGTCGGACAATTAAGGAGTGACCGCCTAAAAGTTGCATTCCTTTTAACATCATGTTGTTAAAACATGTTGTCACAGTTAACGGACCCTTTGTAAACCCTATCCGTGTATTTAAAAGTTCAGAGTGGAGCTTATACCGGTCTATTTTTCTATCCTGCTTGTAATTGACTGACATTAAATGTTACAAGGGTAGTTGAGCTTGCTTGGATTTTATGAAATGGAAAAAACAACGCGCCCCTCATTTAAAATGAAGCTAGTTGGTCAAAAAACCTATTACGTCAATATGGCTGGATTTACTATAAATGCAAGTCCGCATCGTACCACGATTTATAAGGACAATTTTGGTATGATTGGAAAACTATGTGTTTTAAATACTAAATACATGGATTTCATGGGAAACTGATCAACATCTATTTTCTAGGTTATTAAACTTACTTAGATATTAGTCAGTCAGTCTTCCTGGTGGAGTGGTCAAGTCATTCAATACTTGGCTATCCCTCTAGGGTTCGTATCTCGTCTGGATCCGAATTAGTCAAAAGTGTATTATAAATTGAAATACACGACTGACAACACAGTGGTAAAGATAGGTTTTCGTCCAACTGGACTATCAGGCTAGAATCTTCGGATTTACATAATGTCGATAGTCTAAATGGTTTCCCTATCTCACGTAGCTTGAATAAGATACCACAGACCATATGGCCTTTCCTCATTCCACCACGGTTTACCGGGATAAAGAGATTCCCCAAGTGCAAATAACTTGGGGAGCATGAATGATTAAGGTCCCTTGAGACGTAACAGCCACCTACCCAGGAGGAAGTCTCAGTAAGGAATTTTAAACATTTTAAACATTATAACTTATTATAAATGCATAATATGAAAACTAAAATGTCACTATGCCCAACCATCGTTACCTTCAGCATTCTTGACGACTGTCTCACTCCTCCTCAAAATCTATAAACATTCTAAATCGTTGTTAGTTGGAAGTAGGAACTAAACCTTTAAATTATTTGAAAAAGTTCACACGGGTTCAGACCGCGGGTCAGTTTTCCCCTGACCTCCTACTCATGGAACTGAATCAAGTGGAGGGGTCAACTGAAACGCCCCAAACCCGTCTGAGCTTTTCACTCAAGTCCACGGTTTAGTTCCAACGAACAGTAACTGACCCCCACCCCGTCTGACTGATTTTGTCCTGAGAGCCTCCAGAATCATAACCAACCCAATGGACGGGTGACAGGACAGTTTTTGTTCTTCATATTTTATTAGATTAAACCCTGGAATACAATCCTGTTAATTATTCATCCACTGAACCACAAACGTTGCAGAGTCTCAGACTTTAATATTCCACTAGGTTATGGCAAACCACAATGGATTGGTTTCATAAATATTAATTAGCCATATGCAGCTTAATCAGAGTGGTTCGTCCTCACCTTGAACTCTGTAAATGCATATTTGCAGTTAATCCTTGGGCCGTGTTGAAAGTTACAAAAATGGATAAAAGCTCGGAACTGGCACAATCAAAAATATTCTGACTCCATCACTCCAAGAGTACCAAGAGATAATTTTTGAATCTCCAATTTTTATCCTAAGGTAATTTGGCTTGGGAGATTTTCAAAAAAATTTCGAAGCTCAATAAAATCTTTATACCTCCAAATAATCATTTTGATCAATTTCAATTATTATTTCTATTCACTTGGCCACTGCTCGCTCGGATCTTAAAAATCATTAACTAATAAACTGGTCAGACAATTTTACAGAAATAAAGTTGGTTCGAAAGCTAACATTGTAGAACGAGGAATATATAAAATTCTTGTAGGAACTCTGTACAGCATATTTTATTCGATCAATTCTAGAAATGGGCTTCAGCCTCATTCCAGGGGCACTTTTGACCCTCTTGTCATTTGCAAGTTCCCTAAACATCTCATCTGTAGAAGAGAGGTCCACAGTTTTTGACATCTACCAGGTGGATCCAAAGCTTGATCAGACTTGGGTAATATAAACTCATACATCATCTCAAATTGTAACATGTTAGAATATAATGATATTTTTTAAACCCCATAACATAATTTTTTTAATTCTTTTAAAAGAAAGATGAAGTAAAGCTCTGGTACGTCCCCATGTGGAATAAAGTAGATCTCTACCTTCTCTCTGCCCTACTTACCGGCGAAGAAGAGGCGAAGGAAATGTGCGAAGTGGACCTCAATAAAATCTGCGCTTATGTCACAATAAATGAGACGGACGTTTGGCACGGGTTTGGGTACAAAATGTTGACAGTCAGAGGATATTCTACCCCTTTGAGACCTGGGAGGTATGACTACACTGTCGTCAAACCGGATGGAACAGACATTGGTTAGTTGGTCTACAAAATTAAGCTCATTGGCAATAATTAAATGGATTGGGAATGACGATGGGAAAGTGGTTCTTGTTTGATTTGAATGGAAATATAAAATATTATGGCGGGTGGACCAGGGTTCGTTGTTGAGAGTCGGGACGTTTTGACGGACAACAAGAGCTACTTCACAGAAGTTTGCCTTTGGAACGATGGGCTTCTTGGGTTCGTCGTCTACTCGACAAAGCCCCAGCTGGATTCCAAAGATGAGGAGGACATCAAAAATAAGATTAAATCTTTGGGCTTTAAGGATGAGAATGTGGTTTTGTATAGCTATGAGGAGAACTGCCCGGATTTGGACATCCAGTCTGCTAAATGGAGACTTCCGTGATTGAAAGATTTATGAAACAATTAATCAAAATATTATGGGCTTTATATCCCGTGTAAATAAACACTTGATAATGCAAGTAAATAAATTTAAAAAAAATATATTTCACTTTGTGTAATCTTGAAAGGTATGATTTATTTTAAATTGATTGAGTTTATGTCAATAAATTAAAACCGAAGGTCCAACGTGCCAAAATTAAATTATATTTGTTGTTTATTTTAAACTAAGAATTCTTTATGGAAATTCAATTTGATCTAAATTTGAAATTTCAGTATCAGTAATTTTATAGTATTACTGGAAATTGAGGTTAGGAGTTTAAGAGGACAAAAATAGATACGAAGTGACCACTTTATACTCAAATAAGTGCTCAAAATATCGGAACGAGAAAATCACTATATTTCATGGATTGCCAAGCCACTTTAGGAATACTTTAAAAAAAATTCAAACTGGTAGTCAATAATTTGAAATATCAGTTTTAATTCTGTTATTGTTTTTGTAGTAGTTTATGAATCATAATTCAGTAAAAGGTTTCTGAAAAAGTTTTTTTTATTTCTCGTGGTAATTCCACTTGTAACATTTTGTTAAGAGCGAATGGAATCAATCCAAGTTTGGGGAACGGATATCAAGGCATTCATAGTGTAAATAATGATTGTCGAATAATACGTGGACTGCGTGGACTTTTTGAAATAAAATAAATTAAATCCCGCAACGTTCGCATGTAGTTTAAAGGCCATCAACGAGCTGGCCTCCTTAAAGAAGAGCTTATTCCTCTTGGGGAGAATTGGTTTCGTTTTCCAAATTCGAAGAAGCAACTCTGACCTTTCGAAGCTCCGAATGCCGTCCGGTATGGCCTCATTCATAAGAAAGGGAATCATGAGGGATGCAACAGGGAAAACCAAGTACAGCGGCATCGGGATTATCGATATCATTCTCAGAGTAGCAAAGTTGACGCAAATACTAATCCCCATCCCGGTCCACATTAGAATAGCCGTTGAAAAGCCTTGAATCCTCTGGACGATTTTCAAAATTATGCTCAGCCTCGAGTAAAAATTAAAACAAGTTCCAAACTTGGACTGGAGAAAAGTCATCTTTCTCGAACCGTAGTGGATCTGAGCCACGCAGTCAATGACCATTTGAACTCCCCCCATAAGGAAGATGATGAGGAAGGTGAGGATCCGAGAGAATTCTAAAACCAGGCTGAACGCCACTACAAGCCGAATGCTAAATGCTGAGATTTGGAATACTTGTGAATTCCTCCAACTGTGGGGGGATATCAAGACCATTATCGCGTAGAGGGGGTCTAAATTTGAAATGCACGCACATACTGGGATCACATAGGGCAACAATGCAATCAGCACTATGACGACGTGCAGACTCCTCCCTGAGACATCCTCTTTCGGCCTTTTGAATCCTGAACCTGAAAATGTGTATAAAATTTCGGAAATTTTGAATTCCATTGGACGGATTTTTAATTACTTACTTTGACAGAGTTTTATGACAAGATTTCGGAGTTCGGTCGTCCCTGCTGTCATGTCATTCCCATGCTCGTGGAATATATAAGAAACAGTGCAAGTAAAAACCCCGAGCTGGTTTTCCAGAATGTAAAACACACATCGGAGTAGGGAAAATGAAGTGCGGAAAGTTAGCAACTCGTTGAGTAGAAGGCACACGGAGGCTCCTGTAATTCCTATTAATATGAAAACTACTGTTATCAAATACCAGACAAGAAGATTATCCTTTTGATAAACGAGCTTTTTGGATTCTGTTTCGAACCCTACTGGGCATTTCCAGAAGGGTGAAAAGAGCTTGGCATGCAGAGCATACAACTGCCACATCAGCTCCGGAGACATTTTCCTTACCTTCAGAATTAGGTGACAACTGACAACCTGTAAATGAGCTAAGAGGAAAGGACCCTACTGCTTTTTGTACATATTCGAAATTTTTATTTCGTCATCAATTTATAAAGGATTTGTACTTTTTGGAAATTTGATAGTAGGCTTGAAAACTCCAAATAGCCAAATTGACTGGAAATTGTCCAAGGGCAAGGGGGATCATGCATTCTATTTGATATCTGATGTCGGATTAAACTATGTTATTGAAAAAAAGATAGGGCAATTTGTTTAATCATGTAAGGACTACTGCTGAATTGTAAGTGTATTTTGGTCGTTGATACATTGGGAAGTTTTCATTCGTTGTTTTCCAAAACGACGTAGAAGAGGACGAAAATATTATTAAGTAATTACGGGATTTATTTTAACTGTCCGATTAGGTTTTTTCGGAATAGATTGTAAACATTGATTCAAGGAAGAATGCCCAGACTTGGAACTTTGAGCAATTGAGCACGGAGTTTTGAATCATTTTGAAACTATTTTAAAATTGTATTTCTCTTTCAATTGAGGGAGTTTCATACGGTTTTCGAGTTACATAGAATTGTGAGGAAAAAATTATAAGCTTTGACGATAAGAATCAGAAACTACGATTTGATCTTGAAAATACCTGCAGTTATATAATCCCTTCGTAATCAAATATAGCCCAGCCACGAAGTTAATGTTTCTCTTTTTCTTTTAGTCAAACATTTAATTAAAAACAGTCTATCTAACACTCATCCAAATATATACATAGGACAACACTGGTTTGGACCTGAACATAAACCTATCTATTATTAATCCAGCGGAGAGGGCATATAGAATTTAAAATTAAATACCAGGTGAGAGTTTAGATTTAAGAGGAGCAACCCTGAAATAAAATGAAAGGATATCTCAAAACTAAGTTATACAAATACGGTTCCATCCATAAAAGAGTGGAAAACACCCTGAATTAATAATAACCCTAGATCATTAAGTATACATTACAATTTCTAACAATATGAACAATTTTCTAATGCCAATATGAAATGAGGCTCTGTGGAGACCACGGGAAATTTACAAGCTTATTAATCAATGCACTCAATCTACGGTATCATCTACGGAGAGGATTTATCCACAATTTTGCTCAGGTCCAAGGCAACTTAATTAATATTTGATAAATTAAGATTCTGATTTTTTAACTCTCCAAGTCTCTCTCATTCTGCGTTCAAGCCTGCAGTAGATATCATAAAAAAGTTCGTTGAGTCCATAGAACTTTTCAAAATGTTAAGCCAAATGGTTTTACCATTCTTTAAGCGCCACGTGCAATTAGCCCACGCGCTGTGGTCCCTTCCGTTTGAATGGCAGGAAAAGACGAATACGGCAGTTTTCACAAAGTCAAAGCCACGTCTCTTTGTAGTACGGGTTCAGATGATTTTCCATTTGATTTATGTCATTGCCATGTTCGTCAAACTTTTGGAGACGGATGGAGTGAGTCTCCAGAAACACATTCAAGGAGGATTCATTTGGTTCATACACTTGATCGCCGTGGTGCTTACCTGGAATTGGAACTTGGACGCGATTACAATGCAATTTATGAACTCGTGTCTCAAATTAGAAAATGATTTCCCCAAAGGTAATCTATGGACTAACAAAAGTTAGCTTTTTATGGTGACTGTATAAAACCGGTATGTTCTAGGTGTGGAAAAAGATGAGTCTTAAGCTTATCTTTTATTAATGTATTTTGAACTTGATTTTTTTGTACACATCTCTCAAGCAAATCGATACTTATAGGGAAAAGCCATCCCTTCTGATTCATTATGTCACCCTCCTCACAATTCGTGGGATAAGAAATAATTTTTTTTAAATTTAGGAGTATCCTCAAACAAAGGAATAAGGAATCGGATATTTGCGGCTGAACTTCGCGTTGGTGAAGCTACCATTTGGATGGTACCATTGGCAGAGTTATCTATTTTGATATCTGACCCATGTGCCCCTCCATTTTTAGTATCAATCGTCAGCTGTTCATCAAATAAAGCTCCGCCCCCAGCAATTTTCTGGATTCCCGTAGTCCTATTTGAAGCTTTAGCATTCCTTGCTATCTTGAATTCGACAGTAATTTACGTTGAATTTGGATTCGTAGTCGGCATCTTCGCATTACTTGACCATCTGGATACTCTTCAAGCGTACGTTTAACACTATTAAATTTTGAACAATTTGTACAACATACATTTTGTGGAAACAGGCACGTGATACACCACAATGGAAATATGCCATCGTCTATGTGGGATACTTTGAAAACCACCATACTATCGACCAAGATACCATCGTCGTCCAAGATAGCCGTTCCGAAAATATCAAGACGCTTCGGTGGGCTTGTTTGTTTCAGGATGTACCGTAAGATTGAGGTTCTTGAATCAATACTGAACAAAAGTATGAATGAAACGCTCCCAACGATTATCTTTTGTGTTCCATTAGTTCAAATAGTCAGTCTGTTTATTTGCATCAAACTGCACTGAGAAATTGAGATGCAAATTTTTTTATTTTTCCCACTCTTGTGCGCCGACGCGTGCTTAATAATTTTCTTTATACTTTCATTTGCGTCGCAGATTTTTACGAGATCCCGAGAAATCTTAGATCTGCTTCGGTATCGCTCATCAGAGGATAGGCGCACTCGAAGGTCAAACATCACCAAGCGCCTTCTCTCCTGTCAAGTTTTGAAAGCCAAATGCGGATCAAACTTTGTAGATGAGAAAACTCCAGTTGTGATTCAAGACTTCTGCTTAACACAGGCTGCAAACTTACTCATTTTGTCGAAATAAGAATGTTCAATGTTCAATGGTTTTATTAAGCGACAAAAATACATAATAAGAGTAAACACATTGTTTCCAGTACTAAGTCGTATACGCGAAAGATTGAAATGAGTATAGAATTAATTAACCTAATTTGATCCATAGTTAAAGAGTCAAGCCTTATATCAGTCGTACATTCAACCCGGGTTAATTGTATTCGGATTAGACACCTTACATACTTAGGTAATTTATATTTATCAGTTATAATATTTTTCTAACAATTCTATAGAACTGTAAAAGTGTATGAAACTCCCTCCATTGAAAGATAAACACAATTTTAAAATAGTTTCAAAATTAATTAAAACTACATGCTCAATTTGTCGAACTTCGAAGACTGCATATTCTTCCTTGAATAGTTTCCAATCTATTTTGAAAAATCCTAATCGGACAGTCAAAATAAATCCGGCAATAACAATATTCCCGTCCTCTGAATTTTAGGAATTTTCTGACGTTCAGGGAAACAATCTATGGAAAACTCTCTAAGTTATCAAAGACCAAAATAAACTTAGAAAGCAGCAGTAGACCTTACATGATTAAACAAATTGCCCAATCATTTTTTTCAACAACATATTTTAATCTAACATCAGAAAGCTTGCATGACCCCCCTTGCCCTGCAGCTCGCGGTTTTTACTTGCACTGTTTCTTATGTATTCCTTTTCTTATATATATACCCATCAAGAACCCGGAATTAATTAGAATTCCAGATCATTAAGTATGAATTATAATTTCCAGCAATTCAATCAATTTTGTAATGCCTACATGAAATAAGGCTACTTGAGAACCATTAAATACTCTACACGGCGTCTACGGAGAAGATTTATTAAGTTTTAATCCGACATAAGCCAATCTTATAAATTAAACGTCTTATTTCAAGTTATTTCAAAACTGTCCGATTCTCTCTCATTCTGCTTTCTAAAGTCTGTACGTCTGGAGTTGATATCTTGTCAAGTTATTTGAGTTCATAAAACTTTTCAGAATGTTAAGCGAAATGGTTTTGCCTTACTTTAAGCGCCAAGTCCAACAAGCTCAGGCGCTATATGGTGTGTTCCTTTTGAATGGCCGGATAAGACGAATACGGCAGTTCTCACCAAGTCAAAGCCACGTCTCTTTGTACTTTGGGTTCAGATGATTTTCCATTTGATTTCTGTCATTGCCATGTCCGTCAAACTTTTGCAGACGGATGGAGTGAGTCTCGGGAAAAGGTGGAATCTTTTGGTTCATACACTTGACCGGTATGGTCCTAAGCTGGAACTGGAACTTTGACTCCATTTCAATTCAATTTATGAATTTGAAACTCATTTCTCCAAAGGTATGGAATATCAAATCTATTGACTAACAACAGAGAGCTTTTCACTATGACTGCATAAAATCAGTTGATGCCTGATGTCCTATACCCAAATATAATAGTTTTTATTTTAAATGTAGGAGCAACCTCAAACCAAGAAATAAGGAATAGGATATTTGCAGCTGAACTTCGCCTTATTGAAGCTACGATTTGGACGTTAGCACTGGCCAAGTTAGCTATTTTGATATCCGACCCATGTACCCCTCCATTTTTAGTATCCATGATCAGCTGTTCAGCAAATGAAACTGCGCCCCCTGAAGTTTTTTGGATTCCTGTAGTCTTTTTTGGAGTTTTAGCTTTCCTTGAGGTAAGATCTTCGACAGCAGTTTACTTTCAATTTGGATTCATAGTTGGCGTTTTCGCATTACTTGACCATCTGGATACCCTACAAGCGTAAGTTCATTCAAGAATACAAAATTATGCACATGTTGATCAATATTGGCACTATTTTCATGGAAATAGTCACGTGAAACACCACAATAGAAATATGGCATCGTTCATAGGGTAATTTTTGAAACAACAATTCCATCTACCAAGATTGATCCTCCGAAGTCGAAGAAATCGGTTTCGAAAATATCAGAAGGCTTCAGTGGCCTAGTTGGCCGCAGGATGTACCGTAAGCTTCAAGTCCTTGAATCAATACTTAACGTAAGTATGAAAAATACGCTCCCGATGATAATTTTTAGTTATCCTTTATTTCAAATAGTCAGTCTCTTTGTTTGCATCAAACTGCATGGGGAGATTGAGATGCAAATTTTTTTAATTTTCCCACTCATATGTGCAGACGCAAGAAGTAATAAAAGTACTAATTTCTGCCGTTTTTTCGTTTGCCGGCTATGTGAGAGGTGCCTCATGAAATAAAACTAATATTTTTTTCATTTAACCACCATAGGTTGATTTAAAACAAAAATCAAAAGTCACTAGGACTAAAACGATGAGGGCGCTTGCTGAGCCGTTCGCTGCGTCGGAGAGGGCGGGCTGAGGGAACTTCCGGAGATAGCAGAGCGTCCTGAAAAAT
The DNA here is from genome assembly GCA_034694785.1 of Agrenia bidenticulata. Lineage (NCBI taxonomy): Eukaryota > Metazoa > Arthropoda > Collembola > Entomobryomorpha > Isotomidae > Agrenia > Agrenia bidenticulata. Next base: position 4,806 of record JAQFYM010004043.1, on the reverse strand, counting down.
CTCCTCTTCCTCAAAATCCAACACCGCCGGCTCGACCTCTAGCTCCTCGATAACCGCAGCTTCGTCACCAACGCCATCCTCTTCTTACCCACTTCCCCTTAATTGTCATAGCAAAGCGTCCTGGTAGCGATCTATAAAAATAATAAATCACTAATACATTCCGAACTAAAAAAAACTTGTATTAAAAAAACATACCTCCCGCCGGAATTTCTAGGTTCGTCTCCCTCCTCTTCGTCCGAACTGACACCGCTCCCCTCGTACAAGTAATGGCGAATCCTCTGTAGTTCATCGTGAAAGAACAAAGGTTCCGCTACAGCCCCTCGATTCCCAATTAGGTTCACGTCTCCCTCCTCTTCCACTATCTGTGGCAAAAGACCCGGACGCATTGGACGAAGTTGGTCCACCATCTCAAGGTCGACGCGTGAGCGGGCAGCAGAGTAACCTGCCACTCTTAAAGGGCTGGCCCCCCTTTCCCGGACGTATTGCTCCTGTTGGCGTCGAACCCTGGCCCGAATCTCGACCCAAAAACGGCCCAGCCACACGTCGATTTCTTGGCGATATCGCCAAACCAAAACCCCCAAGGCCACAAGTCCTACCATTACCCCAATACCTATAAAATTAAAATTAAAATAATCCCAATAAAGAAAATATTTTTAAAAAAAACGCCTTACCGACAAAGATGGCTGAAGAAGAAGTCCCTTCCTTGGTCTCTGGAGGACACAGATGTCCATCCCTTGGTCCAATGACCAACCTCAACTCCCCATATTCGAAACACAAATGGATGACTCATCCCAAAACTTTCCCCAGATACACCCCCCACTAGTGCACCTCAAACAACTTGAAAATTTCCTGCTGCAGCCTGCCATTGTGTCTGCTCGATGTGACACGCTTTATTTCAAAGCTAGCCGTGGCTTAAATAATAGTGGGGAAAGATGAGACTTACTCATAAAACTATATGCTATACTAACTAGAAGCACCACTCAGGTAAATAGGGGCAGACAAACGATCAAGAAACTTTAAAGCAGAACTAGTTCAATTACTAATTACTACTACTCAGTCCATTAACTTGAGTTGTATTTATTAAACGTAATTATTAATTATAATATAATTTTAAATAGTAAGACCCCAGCTCTGATATAAATCAGACTCATCAGCGACTTTGATGGACGTGTAATTTACCTAAATCATAAGCCATAATACTGGATCATAGATATTAAAATTTAAATGATTACAAATTCAAAGTTTTGCACCTAAAATAAAAGCTGAAAAATTATTATTGAAAAGTAATGACAAGATAAACTATAACTACATTACAATCAAATTTAGATTTTAAACTTGTAATGATTTCAGATTGATGTCTTCAGATGATTAAAGCTCAGGACAGTACAGTTACTGATAGCTCAATGAGATTAAATTTTTCACTGAGCGTATCTATGACTCCAATGTCTTCAAACCACGGAGTTTATTTTGCTTAAATAGCCTCTGGATTTAAATTTGAAGGATATCAGATTGACGTCTTCTGATGATTAACGGTCAGAACAGTAGAGTTACTGATAGCTCAATGAGTTTAAATTTTTCACTGAGCGTATCAATAACTCCAATCCCCTCAACCCACGTAGTTTACGCTCTCCAGATCCCCTGGATTTAAATTGGTGTTGGTGAGTGGGGGACGGGGACCACAAAGTAAACTAATCCACTCGATCCACACCTGCTTGATTATCCGAGTGGCTTGGTATCTTATACTTTTGAATTTTGTGTAGAATGCAGGCAGTAACTAATTTCTTCTTCAAAACCAGCAGAACAAGAACAAAGCTCATTAAAATGATTTCAATATAAACTTTAATCATTGTCAAGAACTCCTGGTGGTAATTAGTTATTTGGTGTTCTTCATCTGGAGTCTGCCTGTTAAATCCAACCATTTTATAACACATTGAAAGATTTGAATTAGAGACGAAGTTTAATAAGAACTAGTTTTGAAAGTACCTGCAATTGAAGCTGGAGGATGTAAGTTGTTGAATAAATGACCGGTGGAAAATATCTTGGCATTCTTTTACCAAGCAAGCGTGATCCACGATGATTCCAAATTTAGATGCAAGCGCAAAGGATCTCCGGCATGAATAAAAAGCAGACATAATGGGATGCCATATCGCTTTCAGAAAAAATTTGGTCTCGTTCAATATACAATATTGACAATTTTCTTCAACTACTGTTGAATTGGAGAGAACCCTCCCAATAAATACCAACAGCAAAATTGAGTTTTGTTTCTTTATGATGAAATTAATGCTAACTCTAAAACTTACAGGACATTATGATTATCAACTTAAATTATACTAGAGTTTAAATAATTATCATAACGATAAACTAAGCTAAATTAAAATACATTATATCTAACTATTAATAAAGTAAAACTATATTCTATACATGAATAGGTACCTTTTGAATCAGCGCAAACAACTTTTATTATATTCTAGCCTAATTCTTATTCTACTTATATTCTAAAATCTATTAACTAGTCGAGTGCTTTGTTTTTTGTTTTTAAACTAACTAATAACCTATAAAAACGTCTTATTTTAATATCATTGTTAACTAAATTAGAACTAAATCTATATTCTATCGATCGACTGCTCTTCTGCCGACATCTCCAATATATAAAATAAAGGCAGTATAAACCACAAACATTAGAATTATCGGCCTGTACAACGAAACTTTTATCATATTTTATATTAAAATTGGGTTTGATGCTATATTTACGCAGGGTGTTATTATAACTATCAAAATAATCTCCGAAAATTTTACTATTTAACTTATATACATAGAGAGCGATCAAGTGAGATCCGCTTGTATTTATATCTGAACAATTGACAATCAATGCAATAGGAAGTTTATTAAATTCTATTAAATGAAATTCATCCCTGGCAATCACTTTGTATTGATTAACTAACTTTGGTTTTAATAATATTTTTAAACAGCAGTTTAAAGTTTCTGAATCCATTTTTAATTTGTATCAAGGGTCACATTTCGATTCAAATCGATATCTAGCTTTATTTGGAATGATATTGTATTGAAGTTATTGTATTGGATAATGGCTTTTTAAATTTTAAATCCAATTTTACTTGGCCATAGCGTTCTCTCAGAAAGTTTCCGCTAGTTCTTGGGTTCAGATCTAGGCAAATGAAAAACTTGCCATTCAAGTATTCTTCTCTCGAAATTCCATGTCCTGTTACAAGGTTATTAGGCACCGCAGTTGACAATTGTATCCTAGTAAGGAAATTTTGTTATCAATGTCAAAGTCCAATGACCGGTAAATTGAACTGTCTCCGTCGACAGTAGCTTTTATATTTTGTAGATGGAATGGTTGGAAGTTAAATGGAGATTTTTCAAGTTTTCCTGTTATCGTTAACGAATCCACAAATGTTATTATTAAATACTCGGGGAGCTTTGACCGGAACAAGGTTTCGCTTCATACTGTTTGGGTCATTGCTGGAATACTAAATGTCCTGGTTTCAAAAGTTCTTAGCTTACTGTAGCTTGGACATTCTCATGTGTTGGGCCACAATTTTCGGATTCACAATGTGCCTTTTCACGAACATGACGGCTTGTTCGATTTCAATTTTGTAAGGTAGGTTGGCGGCTGAATTTGCTGGTCCAACCAAAGAAAAAGATGGATCAGATCTTCTTAAAGTTATGCGATATGCTTTAAATTAGGTGGAAAGTACTTGGATTGTTGAAAAACTGATTCACAAAGCTTGCCAATCATTTTAAATGTTGAACTTGATTTAGAGTATTCTAATCTTGTTTTGAATCCAATGTTTGATGAAACGGTAAATGTTTCGGGCTTTGAATCTGGCTAATACAACTCTGATGTTGAAGTGTGTCCTTGTTATCTTTTCCGTGTGTTAAAAGGTTCAAAATATGAGATTTGTAAGGATAAAGAGTTGCAGATTTGATCACAATCGTTCCGTTGATTGAAACTTTCAAACATTGCCGAAAACAGGTCCTCGGAACCAGCCACTATGTCTGTTGCTACCAAAGGTGATTCATCAGCTTTGAGAATTTTTGCCGACCAGTAGAGAAAAGAGTTTTTTGAATCAGTGTAATGTGTAACTGAAGACGGAATCACGTATTCCAACGGGATGCTTGTGTCACGAACCGATGAAACCGGAAAATAAGTATGGAAATCTGATTGGTAAACACTAACATCTGTAGGTGGAATACTTGAGAGGTATAAGTATGACCTCATTGAAGTTGCTGATCCTGCAAAACACGGGTGGTCCATTTTAATTTTTCCGTTTTTTCTTCAATTTTGTAATTTTACGCTTCTGTTTTTTAAATCGACGTGTAGACTTTGGGTGAGGTTTGAATGTACTGGCCTTTTTCTTTCCTCCACCACCAAGTTTTCTTGATTTCTTCCCAGCTGCTGTTTGATTTTGCTTAATGGGTATGACATAGTCCGGAACTTGGTATAATAAGCCACTCCCATTTCCATACTGCACTGCGTTTACAACTGGCGGGGTTCTGTCGAGCGCACATTGACGCTTTTTATTGCACTTGATCTTTCTCATATTTGTTTCCGTCGGAAATGAAGGACGACAGTCGTTCGAATTTGGTGAATAGGAAGAAAATTAAAATTTTCGTCTAATAATTTAATACTTATTCTTGAAACTTGTTAAACCCTTATAACGAACCTATAGTTTCGTTATCGGGCTACTTGTAACTCATGTATATGAGAGACAGGAGATGTGTACCCAAATTAGGGCGAGTCGAGTCACCGACCGACTCTTGCCTATGGTAATTAAGTCGTTGGGT
>JAQFYM010004042.1:0-16680 GCA_034694785.1 Agrenia bidenticulata | reverse complement strand
TTACTTCACTTTTGTCTTTTAAATTTTTTTATAAATTTTTACCCATTACTCAGAGTACCCATGAGTTGAGTTGAGTTGAGTTGAGTTTCCCAATTTTTAGTTTGAGTTGAGTTTTTTGAAAATACCCAACTTTACCCAGAGTGCCCAGCCTTAATAAATACAAGGGATGTATTAATATTAACGGCTGTAAGATATACATTTGATATCTATGTATTTTTATGGATATATAGGGTTTTTCAATATTTAATAATGGTTTCAGACTATATGCTTTAGTTAATTACATTTCAATTGAATTGAATTGAATTGAATTTCTTATTTATAAAATTTACTTTCTAAAGCGTTAATTTTGCGAACCCTTACATGGGTAATATAATCAAAAAGATTTTGGAGATTAAAATTAATAAAAAAAGAGTAAAATAAATAAATAACTGTATTTATTTTATTACATGCTCTAAGGCTAATTAAATTATAGATAAGGACATTTAACTATTAAATTCATTTCCACCTTGCATAGATTCTATTCTAAATTCGTCCTCATTATCACGGAGACGCTTATCAAACTTCTCTTGTCTTTCTTCAAGAGATTCATCATCTGTATAAAAGAACTTCCCTTTACCAGGATCTAAAACAACGTTTAATATTTGTTTTAAGTTCACTCCCTCTTGACACGGTCTCATCTCAGCTTTCTCATTTATCAGTGTGACACAGCTATTATTATTTCGCAGTAGGTAGTTTCTCCCCTGGTCTACTTTCTCAAGTTCCCATTTTGAATTCATTTCGTCGCCTTCACATCCATACAATTTATTATTGGGAATATCGTAACACATTTTATATCCACAAAAATAAAGTTCAAAAACGCTTTCTTCTATCCTTCTAACCGATGCCTTACCGCAAAGATTATTGGCTGTCTTAAATCGATGCAATGTGGACGCCGTAAAATCTGGTTTTTCCATTACATATGGTGATCTATATAAAGCGAGGTATAAATCCAAATCTTCTGCAAATTGTATCCGTACCAAAATTGATATCGTATAAGAAATGAAAACAACAAATATCATCACGCCTTGTAATGGATCATGATATAAATTAATTATTGATATCTGTATGATGTTACACCGTAGTAAGCTTGATTAGTCGCGATATAAAGTGTTTTATAAATGATCTTAAACACTTATATATCTTATTTATAACGAATATAAATAAAAACTTTACATAAATTATACTCAAGAATCTTGGCCATCCTAATAATGGATCGAATTGTGTTTTTAGTAAAATGTACCAGAATATCAAAACTTTAAATTAAAGTATTAAAAAGAAAATTTCCGCGAATTATCTAATTAAGAAAAATTTAGTATTGTATGAAGTAGGTTACACTAGTTTTGTAAATAGTATATCATGGTTTAATATCAGGATTATAAACTAAATGTCTCTCGTCACTAAATTTTGCACTTAAAAATAAGCGTAAATATAAAAGAAAAAGAAAAAATGCTCCAATAAAAATCTTAAACTCAATATGATGCTATTTTTGAAAGAAAAATTACATGTTATATCCCTTTTTCATATCAATATAAGGTTTTTTATAGGCGCTTTGTTATTAAAAATTATGTCTTTATCGTAACAAAAACATATATATATATACTGCGTCATATTTTAACCAATTTATTAATCCCTTGGTTTAAAGGGATTGGCATGTATTATTGTTCTAATTCTCTTTTTAAATAAAAAAACTTGATCCAGGAAATGAGTTATAGAAAATAAATGGGGTTTTTTCGTATGGACTTTAAACGATATGAATACAAAATGTGTTTTTTTTGTATTCTGTTTTTTTTGGCCATTTTTTTATTTTTTTTACATTTTGTAGAGGGTTAAAAACGGGGATGAACGGAGATGCGTCACAAGGGTAGGATAAAACGGCGTAACTGCAGGGGAAACATAATGTCTTCATAACTAATTTTATTTTTTTTACTGTGTTTACGCAATAGTTTCGTCAAATTGCATGTGTAGGAGTCTCCATTTTGTTTTTATGTCCCAAGGTAATTGTTAATACCGACAGCAACCAGCATTTTACTAAACGAGGAAAGAGTTATAATCTATTGCTTTCTGATAACCAATGTAAATTTATAAGGTAATTCCCTTCTTCATTTATACTTTCGCGAAACACCATTAGTATAATTAGAGAGAATTTATGACCCCTCACCAAGAGATGGCACGAGATAATTCAATATAGATCATAACAAAGACACTTCTCACGCCCTCTTTACCCTACCCAGTGTTAACAGTAATAATAAATGTATAGATATTTGCGGAAGTAAAAACTTTGTATTATTGGGTTCTTTTTAAATAGCCCTTTATCTGTATATTTAGCGTATCATATGCTGTATTGGTGTGTCTTAAAAAAAATTGTCTTCTTTGTGATTTTTTTATTTTTTTATGTACCAATGCTGCAATCTGATAGATAAAATTAACGACAAAAGAGTATTTATCAAAAAGAGATGAACTTTGCGTGTTTTATTTAAACGACTAAACTATATTATAGGTATGAGTATTTATTTATGGGTTCCGATAATAAAACACGTAATTATTATATATTTGACAATATGTTTTTTTGCAGTTCATAATAAATATTTATAAAAAAAAACCGGTATTTCCGTAACTATTATGTGTATTTTTCTTTAAATATACATACATGTACAATATAAATTTTACACTGATTATGTAGGCCTAGCTCTAGGATTAGTGTATGTCAGTAACCGGTTACTACCACTAAAATGGTGCTAGTTGCTAACCGTATTGAGCGGTAAGGTAAACGGTTAGTGGTAAAATATTTTAATACATATGGAGGTGACAAAATATATCATTTTTATTCTTTGCTGGTATTGACTTACTTTTTATGTATTGTTGGCTAGTATTTTCGTGCCTGCTAAATTCTTTTTTTAAATGCTTATAGGACGCTTAATTTAAGCAAAAAAAATATTTATTAATCATTTTATTATTATGTCTTGATTTTAATCGCTGTAATTTACGTATCTATTATATATTAAAGTTCTTGTAAAACTATATGGTTTATAATTTTACGGTAAATTATGTCTTGCCCGTAAAAATTAGATAATACTGTAACCCTAAAACTATTTTGTCTGATTGTATTGCAAATTCCATTAAAAAGGCCTTGTTAATGTGTTTATTTTCGTTGTAAAAAAGACTTTGCTATACGTTAAGAATATACATCTGCGATCTCGCAAGCACAGACAAATATAAAATGAAAAGATATAGGCATAATACATGCCGAACATGCACGGTTTGTTTTACAAAAATCCGTTGTTAAGCTTGATTACATACAATAAATAGTGTCAAAATTCATGGATTAGTTTTTGAGCGAAACTAGGCATATATACATAAACCAATATAGATCCTAACAAAATTGTATAAAATGATTTTGTTAAAGCATTGTAAATGGTTTTTTTTCTAGTTTTTACATAGTTTTTTTAATCACAAAATTCTAAATTTCACAAATATTTATGGTTAAAAACTACTAAAAAAGCAAAGAAACAAAATAAAAAACTTATCATTTGTGCAAGTTTGCTTTTTAATAGATTTATAACTTATTTTACCCTCTGCAAGTAAAGGTAAACTGAATAAAATCAAAAGTTAGAGCCGTTTTTTAACCGGTTAGTTACTATGAATACAATATCTAAAATTTATCAGCGTCAGCGACATTCATAAATGCTTTGTGTTTAAGTTACAGAAAGCCGTTGCAGGGTTGACGCAATAGATTCTTTTTGTTTCAAAATTTAGATTTCTTATATTTTCGTTAAAAGTTTCTAAGGTGCGAATGATATTGTATTCAATATAATAAAAAAAAGGCATAAAATTTTATAGAAAGTATATTTGAAAAAGCTTTAGTGCAGATAACGAACTTTTAAACTGTAAAAAAATCGATAGGGAATTTTCGTAAACAGTGTCATAAAAAACGATTCCTATCTAAAGGCGTTATTATACGAAACTAAATTTTTGCATTAGTGGAATTTACATCTCTCCGGGTGTGTTCTTTTTTCACTTTATTAAAAATATACGCTAAACTATTAGGGAATCACATGAGGTAAAAATAGCAAAATAAAGTAATTTGAAAAATTATTTTTTTGACATTATAGTTGGGTTACAAAGCAACCTTAATATACTCCCCAATGATAAATAAGTGTATATATGCAATTCAACTTTCAAATAAGGGCCGATTCTTGTAGAACTCGCCGAGATGTGCAGTTTTCGCCTATCAAACCGTGTTTGAAGCATTTTTGTGATTTTTGTATATTAATGAATTAAGGATGCAATTTTGGAACAAAATTGATAAGATAAGAAAAAAAGGGGTTTCAAGATCGTAGTGATACAATATAATTATTGGTTTCGATAAGAGATTAATTATCTATATAAAAGTTACAATTATAAATGAAGTACTATTTCAAACAAGTCTTTTCCGCCTAGAAGAAATGCTGCCCGTGGAAACACGCATTATTCCAACCATTAGATTAAAAATTTAAGCCACATATATATTGAACCAGTTTACTTATTGTATGAAAGCCATTTTTTACCCCTCCCCCTCACCGATGATTAAACTGTTTTAAAAACAAAATTATAATTGCTGTTTCTTAATTAACAAAAAATATTTTTGCATAAATACATTTTTATAATATATAAAGATGCTACAAAAAAAAGCTTTATATTTCGATTCGCGATGTAATACTCCCGTAAATTCTGTGTAATGCCACCAGTGTTTATACTTTTCAAAATGGACCATAAACATATTGCCAATGTATGTCACAAAATAAGCAGAAATATAGTTTTGTTTATATAAGTAAAAGGAAAAGGTCGGCTAAACAAAATAAAAATAGATTTTTATTTTATTTAGAGCAAAAAAATAAATATAAATTTTTAAGCATTTTAAATAGTCTAAGGTTTTTTGCTTTACATTTACAAGTGCTTGGGCATATTTTTTTTAGATCAATGGTTTAAAAACGTGCTCTTTTATTTTTCCTCATTATGGATTAATATGCTAAAGATTAATTAAGTAATTTTTTACAGAATTTAAATAAAAAGTATTTTATGTTGGTGGACTGATCAATGAAAAAAAAAATAAAAATTATTTTGTCAAATATCAAAGGCTAGAAAAAAATTTAGAATCTGCAAATGTTGATTTTTTTATTTATTTTTTGTTGCACGAGGCCAGGGGTTTTCAACAGGGTTAGCATAAGGGCAAAAAATTTAAATTACGAGGCCAACCAGCGGAGCATGATAAAATTTTAAATAAAGTTATACATAAACGTAGAGAAAAAATAAATTGAACATTTTTTGTGGAATAGTTTGTATATATATTTGCATTTTACCAATGAATCCTTTGCATTAAAGGTTTTGAAATTACATAGATTATTAATGAACTAATTAAAAATTGATTAACGTGATCTGGTTTTTAACATTCAAAAAAAGTCTAACAAGCAATCTTGATTGTAAACTTTAATCTTATAAACAAAATCAAAATGATCTTCTAGCTATGCTTGGCGCATATAAAGATCGGATAATTGCTTGTGACAAATAATACATATCGTCGCTAGAATATGGATTTGAAGCATATATGTAACCCAAAATGAAATTACTAAAAGTTTATCGCCAATATAATGGTTTGCGAGTATTTATCAGCCGGCGAAAGCATTAAGGTTTAAATAAAAATAATTATTAAGAAAAAAAGAAGAAAAAACACAATCTTTGTCTACTAAATCTGTATTTAGCATAATATACTATCTTAATCGAATTATTTTGTTTATTTCTTAGATTTTTTTGGGGGCCGGGTTTAATTTTTCCAGGGCCAACTTTGGTCCCGGGGACCACTGTTGAGAACCCCTGCACTAGGCAATCCTATCAAAAAGATAATTTTCTGCAATTCACTTTGGTTGATATTTAAACACAAAAAAACACCAAAGCAGTTACATTTCACTGTATGGTTAAATTTGACATCAAATTATGATGTAAAGATTGACATGCATATATATAAATTTCTCTTTTTAGTCGCAAAGTTTAGCGAAAAATTATTGGGTAGATAATTGGTATAGAGGTAAACAAAAATAGTGATTTTCTAAAAATAATCATTTTATTAGCTTAAGAAAAGAATTTTAATTCAGAAAGAGTATTATAAATTTGTATTTTTACTGTTATTATTTGTAAAACTACAATGGGTGGTTTTTTTTCTGAGTTTAAGTAAGAAGATGTTTAGTATCCTCTGCCTAGGGATTCTAAATCCGTATCTTGGGAAATATTTTTGGTTATATATCCCGGGATAAATAAGTGCTTTTGCTTCATGTGTATAAAAATATATATGTTACACAAACACCCAGCTTATAAACAAAAATGTTTTTCGTGCACTTTAATAAAATCATATTTAGCCAATATTACAGCCGAAAAAAAACACGGATTAGTGGTGTATTCCTCATTACCTCACAGTAGTTTTTCTTTTACTTTTTGTGTTATTGGTAGGGTTGTAAAACTTCCCCATTTACAAAATGAAGGGGAAATATTAGAGGTTTACTAGGTAATTTTGGAAGTTTTAAAGAAGTTTTGAATATTTTTTCTTTTATAAAAATAACTGTTTTTTTACAATTTGTCTCTTATTAAAAAACTTATTTAAAATGGTGTTTCTTTATTTGGAAATCCATAAACGGTTCGGGTTGTTCTTCTAGCTTCAGGGCAAAATTAACCGAAAAATTAAAAAAAAAGCATAATAAAATGAACCATTGCCATAATTTATTGTCATTTATATATTATGTTTAATAGGCATGTTTCCAGTTTATACATATATGTTTTAAATATGCAACAAAACTGTATTTTAGATATGCAAATAAAATGAAAATGCCATATATGGCGCAAATTTATGTGAATACAAAATGTTTAGTACATATATATACTGAAAAATCTTACATTTTAATTTTTACGGAAATTTCCAAAATACTATGTACAAAAAATATGCATGTATAAAAAAAAGTGTTTCTAAAATATGCATATATATTGCCGGTATACATATTTATTTTTTCCCCATGCTTAAAAGAGTCATGAAAAAAAAATAAATAAAAAATGGCTAAAAAATACAAAAACAGGTATATACAGAGAACATGTGTTCGAACCACACAAATAAAATAAATTTTTGTAAAGCCATATAAAAAAAAGGTGTGTATTTTTTTTTAAAAAATAAAATACAAAAAAATGGACTTTCGGTATTACCCATACGTTTACAGCGTACAAGAAAGAAATAACAAAGCATAAAGAGTTTAATTTTTCTGCAATTATCTGTATTTTATTAATATTTTATGATAGTGTTTCCATTTTATACATGCATAAAACTCCAAACATAAATGTATAAAATCAATGTGCTTTTTTACCAAAACATGCATGTATAAATTGGAAACACGCCGTATGTTTACAAAACAAGTAAAAAAACAAAAATATTATGATACTGAAATAAAAATAATCAAAAAATATAAAATTTGGTTTAAAACTAATAATTACATATCCTAGTGCAATAAATATTTTCTTATAAGAAAACTTATATATTTTAAAAGGCTAAAAAATTATAAATCTGTATATTAAATATTCTTAATTCGCAATCTTAGAGGAAATTAAAAAAAGCGTAAAGCGTACAAACTATTTGTTTATCCTATTCAAAAACCAACAACTATGTACCAGATTTTCATACTATTCCACATGCCAGTTTCCTATACCATTATTTACTAGGTATAATCGGACAAAATCATTTTACTCATTTTTCAAATCTTCCAAAATTTCAAAAGTTTCGAAAACTTCCTACTTTACCGGTAGAACTTCCGGAAAGTTTCCATAAGATTCAGAAGTTATACAACCCTAGTTATTAGTATCATACAAAAAAAAACATATTTTGAAATCCTATAAAATTACATTATAAATAGGTTGTAATGTGGAAAGCTGCTTGCTGATAAAAAAATCTTACTTTAAACTATATAAATCAAGTGTATAATTTAAAACCCATTTCACCAAACAATTTGTTTCTAACGGTTGTCTTTTTACACTTGATGTATTTTATAGAAAAAAACTACATTTATTAGTATTACAATATACAAAACTTGCACTCTTCGATTTCAATTCATTCTAAATCGAAAGTAATCTTAAGTATTTTATAGAAAAATTCGATTAAATTTATAAAAAAATATCTCGAATTATTATTTATACGTACTTACATGTTTTACCAAGCAATAACATAAAATTAAATTTTATGTGTGTAGATAAAATTTTAGAATAGGAAAACAAAAAGCTATAACTTCATGTTTCTTTTTAAGGATTCGTTATGAAGTTTAACTCTTGAAGAGATAATCCCGTAGAAATACGTTTTTTCTGAAATCAAACTAAAAGCATACAAAAACACTTGTTTTTATAAAATAAAACTTTTTTAAAAACTTTTCGATTTTTTAATTTTTTTCGAAAAATAAAAAATGACAAAAAGGTAAATTTTACATAAAATATATTTCGTAAAAACCACAAAAATATTTTTATTGTTATTCCTATTTATCTACAAATTTATATTTCTGTATAAACCTTTTGCGTACCACTTCATTTTTTTTTATACGGATTTTTACGTGAATACTAAAAAAAGTTGTTTATTTTGTATTTCCATAGAAATAAATAGTAAACAACATTTTTTCATAACCGTCATACAAATAAAGTTCTATAAAATGCAAATAGTATTTTTTTACCCTATTTAATAAATATAAAAAAAAATGGACAAAATATAAATTCGAAATTATAATACCATTTTTACAAACAAATTTGCACGGCCATTTCATCTATCGCTTTAATCATGTTAATCTGATTTTAAGTAATTCATTGGACAGATTTGTAGGTTAAAAACAAATAAAATTGACAAAATATTACATATTACGCTAAATCCTTTTTTTTGTGGATTTTTTTCTCTTTCTTGTTTTAATAAAAGCAAATATATTGTGTATCGAAGCAAAAAAGGTTGCAAAAGCAATAGGCATATAAGGATGTATATTTTTTGTATTTAGCAAAGTTGTTGGTAAAAAAAGGCCATAAAGATTTTTTTTTCCATAAAATAAGGTATATGTTGTAATTTCCATTGGTAAAACATAACGAAAGTATTATATGGATGCAACTGTTTACCCATGTTCAAATAGCGAGTTTTTGTCATTGAACCATAGAATTAACATCTATAATCTCTTGAATGTGCATAGACTTTTATTCCTTTTGTTTGGTATAGCTGTTAATTTTTGCTTAAAACTGGTTTTATGCATAAAATGCTTACTTAAATGTTCAGTTAAGTCATTTTGATTCATCTAATGTTTATTTCCCAAAATAAAAAAAAACTTTAAATTGATTATAGAAAAAATTTGTAAAATTCTGAATTCAAGAAAGACTAATTATGGGTAATTGTTGACAAGTATATGCCTTATTCCTGAAATAACTGACTTTACAGTGCAAAAAATTATTTATACATTTTTTATATTTTTTGGGCAAAAATACATATATGAGTGAAAAATCTCTGTGATTGCAGACAAAATATATTCGATTGTTATATAAGTAGTTTATTTTGTTACTCTAGGAGGCTGTGCTTTTCCCCAGGGTAAGTTTTATGTTTGAAAACCTCGAGGTGATTTTAGTTTCACATACTCTATGGAAAATTCTACTATGGGGTAAACTTTTTTTACTCTAGGGTTTTATGATACCTATTTCGTTTTGATACATACCCATAGTATACCAAATACCCTATGATTTTTGGTGTAAAAAATCCTCTAGGGTAAATTTACGACTAAAGCAAAAATAAAAACACATTAGACTACTCTATGGGTTTTATTTTTACCCCAGTGTAAAAAAATATAATTTATGATAAATTGTGATTAATTACCCTAGAGTGAACACTTTTTAATAAAACTATGGCTAACCTGAACCATGGGGATAAAAAAACTACACGACCAGTATAAGGAAGCATCTCCTATAAAATGAGACAAAAATTAAGAGTTCAGATATGTTTATTTTTTCGTGCATATATACAATATTTTCGTGTTTTCTTGTATTTTATTTTTTGTTACATTAAGTTATTATTATCACTTGTTCACCTCAAGATACAATTAGATACGTTTTAAATGCATTTAGACACAAAAAATTTTTGCTTGTTTTTAATGCCATATTTAAAAGTATTATTGCGTACCATCGCACTCTAAACTTATTTTTTTACCTAGTTTAATATTAGATGTCATGAGAAACATTTCGCATTACGTTTATATAATAATATAATTCTAACAAATACATATGCAGATAATAGGCAGATGGCTTTGTATTCAATTTATTTTGTTTTTGTCAGTTTTAAATTCCATTTATATGTTTGGTTAAGAAGGAACATACAATACAAAAATTGCTGAATTCTGTGTTTTTCTTATAACTATAAAAATAAATAACAATAAATATAGACAAACTATTATTTTTTTTGAGGTTTAATTAGAAAAAAAATTATTTTATGTAATCAAAAAACAGTCCGAGGCCTAATATTATCACGTCTTGAATTTTACGACATTGTATAATATTCATATAAACAGTGGCTTAGACCGATGAGGGGGGGCTCAAGCCCCCCCCCCTTGTAAAAAAACTGCGCCTGAATTTAAAGGGGGTCTATTTTTGTGCAGACATTTTTTTGCTAAAAAAATCTAAAATAGAAAATAATTAACATAAAAAAATTCAAACAAATATACATAAGATTTTCTACATTATAAATCAAGTTTTTAGGCCATTTTTTTTCAAAAACACTGACCAGCCCTGGTCACAAAAAAGTCCTGGCTGTGCCACTGCATAAAAGATAAAGTTTTTTTTCTTTTTATGTTTTTTCTGTTAAAGCTATATTTAAAATAAACACTTTAAATACACTTTTAAACATATTTATACCTTTTTATAATATTTTAAAAAACTTTTAAGTTAGAATTCGTACGTGCATAAGCAGTAGCGGGTCATGGGGGTGGGAAAAGGGGTTTTGCCCCCGGGCCCACTCTAAAAAAAGGCCCTTTTTTGTGTATTTTTTGTCAAAAAATATGTAGAAAACAGCATACATGGTTATTTTATGTGATAGAATATACTTTTATGTAAAATGCACTTTTAGTATTTTTCTTAAACCTTAGGCTATTGTGTTTGTGAGCAAGAAAAATATTTTTGCCCCCCTTTTTTTGACTTGATGATCCGCGCCTGTGCATAAGACTCAATCGTACATCCCTAAAACGCGTATAACACTTTTTGATACCGAGAGTGTAGTATCGTGAAATCAAACATGCTTTTTCTATGTAAACGATTTTTTACACTCAACTATATAGGGTTTTTTGAGGGCAATTCGAGTTGTTTAGATAATAAAACTAAAAAACTTTATTTTTTCTATTCATAAAATAAATTACATGAAAATACACATTAAAAATCTAAGGTCTGGGTTTGTTGTACCCAATGGCTCTGTATTTGCAGCTAACCATGGGTAACCTACAAGGGCCATTTGATGTATATAAAAAACCAAATAGTTAGAACTCTCACGGATTTAAAATCTTTGTTGTTGTAATATCCATAGTTATTTTCAAACCTCCTTTTGCATTTCGAAAAACGATTTTTGTGTACCCATGAGTACTTCCCTTCATGTAACTTTTTTTCGTAACCATAGGTATTATAGTTAGTTAAAATTTCTATGTTACTAACCATTATACCCATGGTATAAAACTTTAGATGTACCCATGGGTAAATACTTAAGGTTTCAACCTTAGGTATTTTTTTTCATTTTACCCATGGGTAGAGATACCCAAATAATACCCATAAAGGTTTAGCCTAAAAGTTTTTTCTGGGATATAGGATAACCCATTGGTATCTGCGAATACACACTAAAAGTCTAGAATTTATATAAGCAAAAACATGTTGACGTAATATATTCACTTTATAAGTGAGCATACAAAAAAAAATTGCTTCTAATATTAACATAAAAAAGAACAGCATATTACTCACATGAAAAATGTTTTTATCAATATCGTATCATTTTGGTTTTCTATGAAATGCTTATTTATCTCTAAATTTGGGCTAAATTTCATTAGCTATGATTTTATGCAAGCAGCTGAACATAAACAAACCCACATTTACTTTGTAAAAACAATCACATGCAAGCAAAAAAACAATTTTAATCTTTTAAATGTACGCCATTTTATACTTTTTTTGTAGTATAATCATGGTTTCACTATTTTGTTTTCCAAGAAAGCGAACTTAAATTATACTAAATTAAACATTCCGTTTTTCGTACAGCATCTTTTACACGAAATTATTTACGGTGCACTGCTTCTTATAGTTATTTTTTTTGTTTAGAGAGAAGGTTACAAAATTTACTTGCATTATAATGTGGCACAAAAATTCGTATCAGTATAAAAAAACCCGCTATTATTACGCTTGTGTTTTTCATGTTTTGAAAAAGCTTTACAGAAAAGGTTATTGTAAAAACGTGCGTGCTGTATGCAAAAAAATTCGAATGCAATAAGATATAAAATATAATCAATTTAGTTTTTATACGGTTTAAAAACCCCTATATGTTTTTTATAGTAAACAAGTAGGTTCAAATGTAGTTAAAAAATGTAAAAAATCGTTCTTAACCTGTTATTTGTAATTTTTAATGCGAAAAATTGTCTTATATCATGTTCAAAAAGTCAATTTTTTTTTTGATATTATGAATTGCTCTCTGGGTGATTATTTTGAATTAATTTGCCTGTTTGGAAAAATCGGATGGGCTTGATTTTTGCTTCCAGAAATAAACAGCAACGGAAAATCCTATTTAGACGAAAAACTTCTATAAAATCAAAAGGTTTTTAAAAACGATTTTGAGTACAACAATGACACAAATAATATTTTACTATCAAAAAAAACTTTAGAATTCTAGTATTGTATATGGTTGTGTTGCCGATCAACGATATTATTTATGCTTTAGCACATTAACACTATATTTCGCTATCACTTAGTGAATGTATAAGAAAATATCCTCTTTTTGGTTATCAAGATTTCTATACCTTATTTCATATTTAAGTGTTTTAACATCCACCATTACGTTAGTAATTTCTAGATTCAGGGCATGCATTTTATACACTTACATACTATTAATTCTTATTTAGATGTATTGTCGCGTTATAAAAACTTTATTTCGGTGTTTCTTACCGGCTAGGTAGCAAAAAGTTCAATAAACAGACCAGTTGCCGACGATAAT
This sequence comes from Agrenia bidenticulata, assembly GCA_034694785.1. NCBI lineage: Eukaryota > Metazoa > Arthropoda > Collembola > Entomobryomorpha > Isotomidae > Agrenia > Agrenia bidenticulata. The sequence goes on along the minus strand of JAQFYM010004042.1, from coordinate 3,398 downwards.
GCTAAAAAGTTTTTTTCCATACAAGAAAAGGGGAAAAAATTCTATTTGACAGCTTTATAAATAAAATTTTTAGTTCAAAAGCATGAACGTACACGTGCAAAATATGGTTGCTATTTGTAGACTCTTATGAGTCACAATATATATATGTTCCTTTCGAGCAATATTGTGAGTTTTTCGAATGTCGAGAGTAAAATGTGCACTTTATGCAAAAAAAAAAAATTGAAAGGTTATCATTTTATTTATATTTCGCAATTACTTGTAAATGTATGTAGGTCGACACATAAATATTTATTTACAAATATAAAAAGCATTTATATACGTCTAAATAAAACGCGTGTAAAAAATGGCAAACAAAATCAGCTGCAAGTATAATAAATTGATGTAATATAGATCGCGTTACATTTAAAGACGGTAGCGTGTAGTCGGTTACATTTGTTTATTTATTATTTCATATTAGTATGCGTGATATCCTGTCTTATTATATTATGGCTAAATTTGAAATATATATGTAGAATCTTTTCCGATACATTTTAACATAAGTAATCTACTAAAAAAATGCTTTTCTTAGAAAGTAAAAGCTATCATTTTTTTTGATTTATACTAAAAAAACATGTTTATTATTGATTTCAAGTATTAAATAAAGATTAATAGGTCACATTGTTTTTTTTATTAAATTTCGTAATTTTAATCAAACTTAAATTATATATCCACACATAGATGCATTTAAAATATTTTCAATAAGACTATATACAATACAAAGTCACTGATATACTTTAGTCCAATAAACTGGTATATATTGCCTATAATAAAACCCAAAAAAAATTGAGTATATATAATTGTCAGAGCGGATCATAAGGGGGGCAAAAGGGGTTTTGCCCCCGGGCCCACTCTAAAAAAGGACCCATTTTCGTTTATTTTTTGTCAAAAAAATGTAGAAAACAGCATAAATTGTTAGTTTTCTGTAATAGAAAATACTTTTATGTAAAATACACTTTTTTTTTTAAACCTCGGTCTATTATGTTTGTAAGCAAGAAAAATATTTTTGCCTCTTTATTTTTGACTTGATGATCCGCGCCCGACAATTTTTTTTTAGGTAAGTTAAAACATGTACGACTCTCGAGATATCTCACAAATATCAACTTTTTTTATACAAAATACCCCCAAATCGAAAGATTTAAGATCTCAAAAGTGGGAACCCTAGTGCAAAGGATTAAAAAAAAACTCCAATACTGTCAATTATGATTTTAAAGCAAAAACTTAAAACAAAAGCTTGACATCATACGCTTGAAGTTATCTAAAAACGTATTTTTTAGTTTTTTGTTTGAAAAAAAGTAAAACGTGGTGTTTTTGTTATTTACGACTACTGAAAAGTTGTTTTATAAAGCAAAATTTAACAGCCACGAAGTAATGTAAATATTATGAGTATGACTACAATAAATGGTCATATATTTTTAAGGAAAGATCGCGTGTCGACTTTTAGAGCTTAAAAAATGTGTATGCTATTTGTAAAATGGCAGATTTGCGTACCTTTTTAAAAATTTTACATAAAAAAGATATCTATGCATATAATTACATAGTTAAAGCAAAGAATCACCCGTATACAAGTACTTACCTACATATAAAGAAATTTTCTTTGGTTTAGGCGCATTTTTATAAAAAAATTGTAATAAATAAAAAGTGTGAGTTTTTGCATAAAAAAAAGTATTACTTTACAACTCTGTAGAAAACAATTTTTAATGTATGCAGTTTGCGTCATATTAGCTCTTAGAGTTAAGCTAGGCGGAAATATCTTTAATATAGTATAGTTTTTTGTGACGTGTAAGATAATTTGATTATTTTCGGGTTGTCATTTTTATTAGTTCTGCGAAAAGAAAAAACCACTTGCAGGTAACGCTGCTGTGTTTTTTTCGTTTGCATTTTGTATAAGTGCAAACAGTTCGTTTTACATTACGCCATTTCTTCTTTTATACACTTACCATATAGGGATGTCATTATTCCGGGATATAGTATCCCGAAAAATTATAAACGAACAAAAATTGTGTTCGGGATCCCGGATTCCGGGACTCCGTATTTAAGGATAAAAACTAAAGAAATGCTATAAAACTAAAAAAATTATTTCATTGTGCATGTATTTTCTAAGGTATATTATAAGAAAAACAATATCACTAAACATTTACAAATAACACGGGGGTGATTTCGCAAAAAAATGCAGTAGATTTTTATACACAAAATATATAATAATGACACAAAAACGCATTTTTACACGTTTTTGAATATAGTGACAGCGCTTAATGTGCATATACTTGGTTCGTGGAAAAATTGTGCTTGCGTTTACTTTCTAGACTGTAGTTTTTTTTTTTCATTGTATATTTTTCTTGTATTTATAACAAGATGCACGGTGGAATTCTCTTTTTTGTATAAATTACTTGACATGGAAATTCTTACGCTGCAAAAATTAAAATGTACCCAAAAACTTCAATAGAGGTTATTTAATTGATTTATAGTCATTTATTGCTATAAACGCCTCAAGTTGTATCCAGATCCGCAATCAGATAGAAAAGATATAAAAAATTATTTAAAAGGTTTTCTACATGCACAATAAAAATTCAACAATTATATAGTGCAGAATGCAGATGTAGTCATCGATATGCGTTTAGATTTAAAAGTTACAACTTGTGTTAATACAAATATCAGAAAAAAGATGATATAGCAAAAAACTGGCTTACGGAAATCAAGTTTTTTTGAATACTTTGTTTAAATTTGTATAGCTATTTTATTTGCATTTTTAAGAATTTTTTGAGCGTTTAATTTTTCATATTTTAGAGTTTCATATACCCTGTAAGTTTCAATTTAAATAATTCTATTCGGTAGACAAATTTCTATCCTAAGTAAACGGCATATATTCAAGCTTCATACTAATACTTCGCATAAAATTTCAGGTTTTTTTAAGTATTAGACCCCGGGACGTAAAATATCATGAAAAATACGGGATTTCAGGATCCCGTGTCCCGGAAAATGACATCACTAGAACCATTTTAATAAATTATATCAATATATTATATCAATACATATATAAATTCCGTGCAAAGGGTTCTTGCTATGGTTGGATAGAATGCTATTTGTAATAAAAAAATATTCTAAAAGCCACCGAGCGTTAATTAAATTTTAGAAAATTCGACACTATATATCGGTAGAATGAACTTTTACCACATTTCATGTGTTCCGATTTTTTAACATAGTGATTTGTTTGGCTTCAGATCTTGCAACCAAAAAACTTTTATACGTTGTCGATCTACGAAATCTCCCATTATACCAGTGGCGTAGCCAGGAATTTTTTGTGACCAGGGCTGTTCAGTGTTTTTTGTAAAGTATGGCCTAAAAACTTGATTTATAATGTA
>JAQFYM010004041.1:0-16681 GCA_034694785.1 Agrenia bidenticulata | reverse complement strand
CGACTTTGTATTTTCTGTAAATTCAACAACTTATAAAAAGATAAGAATTCATTTTCTAGATTAATCAAAAATAAATAAATGTGTAGAAAATTAACGCAAAAAAGCTAATATAAAAAAAAATGTTTATAATTCTAAAAAAGTAAATAAATATAGTCGTGGGCTTTTTTTATCATAAATTTTGCGATTAATAATTGATTTTTTTTAAAAACGTCTAGCGCTAACAACCATACTAGTGACAGTTTTTGTAAGTGCATAGAGCTCGTTACAATCAAGAGTAATAAAATAGCGTCTTGTATTGTTTCTTTTATAATTTAATTGAAATATATATATATTTCGGTAATAGTAAAAAACAAGTAGGTAAAACGAATTTTTCTTTTAAACAAGTTTGTTGTATCTGAATACATAGGAAGAAATAAGAAAAATGCTTTTAAGGTCTATAGTTTGATTTATTCTTTTTTCTTAAGAAAAACTGCTTCGAAAAAATATGCTTAAAATACAAAATGACGACAAAGAATAATAATATAAAATAAAGAAAGGTTTTTTTGGTTTACACGAAATGCAAATTTTGATATAAAAATATTAGAAAAAAACATCGTCTTGACAGATTGTTTGGTTAAACCGGCAGATTAACTCACCAAAAGATACAAATATCATTCTATAAAAAGTATACAGTTTTTTTTTTACTTTGATATAAAAATATTACATTTTTAGTATAATCAGGCAAAAATAAAAATAAAAAAAACTTTAGTTTTACTTTTTGTATAAATTTATCTAGAATAAAAAAGTAAGTTGTTGCTTCTTTTCATAATACTCATTCTAATTACTCTTAAAATATCTGGGTCTAATTCACTTAAATTATAGCTAAATACGTTCATATAAAAATAAGCAAGGACAAAGACTCCGCAACTATATCCATCAGCCTGTAAAAAAGTATTTTATCATGTTTAATATAACTTTATTAGACTCTAGCTACATTCTTTTATTTTTTTTAACTTTTACTGTAACTTTTTATCATTTTGAATGGACAACATAGCATGTCTGTAGTTTTTGAAAAATTAGTAAACAAATCCAATGTAAATTTGCACTATTGGCTGGCATAAAAATAATCTCATTTGATAAAGATATTTTTTACAACGGCCAAATTGGTAAACTACATTTAGCTTTAATAAAATTATACACGAAGCGGTTAAAAAAACGCAAAAACTATTATCGTGACAATTTTATTCGATATTTAATTAATGCAGTCAGAAGTTAACAAAAAATTTATATATCAAACATTTAAGAATTGATAGTTCGAAATCCTGAATACAAATATTACAATGATTTGTAGTTTTGGTAAAAACAGGTTTTTCTATGTTGTAAATTATGCATCTTTTTTAACTATTGATCCCCAGCAGGCTGCTTTTTTTTCAAATTTGATTTATAATCAAATAATAGGGTTCATTACCTTTTCTAGTTTTTTATTTTGATTTTCATTCCTCTTGTCAACATCCACAAAGTTAAAATTATTCAATTCAATTATTTTTTTTGAGTATATTTAGTTTTCCTTTTTGTATTCGTATTTTTTAATTGCGCAAAATCATACTACTATGGATTAAAGTATATATTTTTACTGCATTTTCTTTTTTTTTTGATGTAATAAATCTTCAAAAATGTTAAACCAAATTTTTTGATTTTTTGCGCGATCTTTATCAAACTGCCACTGTTTTTAAAATTTTCCTGTAATTTCTTTTTTAAGCTTGTCACCGTATAACATCTTTTTGAGGTCTTGTCATAGCTGTTTATAACTTTAAAAACATTTTTGAAGAATATCTTATATAGTATATACTTTTCCATATCTTTTACAGAGTTTATCTCTTCTACGTTTAATCTTTTTGCTATTAAACAAAATTAACTTCGTTCCACGACTATAAAATTCTGCAGGTGTTTCCTATCCAAATACGTTTTTTGTTATTTTTTCTGCTTTTTAAATATTTTTCAGCGCAACATTTACGTATATTTTCTGTTTCTATTTTGCGGGTGTTTTTATTTTTAATAATTATAGCCTCTCCACAAAACCATGCTGCAGACAAAATAAGATCTTAGTCATACAATAACAAAAACGGGCCTTTTTTGGGGCTTTTTTGTATTTTTGTATTACATATAAAAAAAAACGGGGCTATATAAATTTCCCAGTTATCTTCTTTTTTATTAAAATATTATTTCAGTGCCCTGCAAAGTGTCTGATTGAATCTTAATACAAGCCCGATTGTCTACGGGTGATATGCATTAATTTAATATGTTTTATGCTAAATGAAGATAAAAGTTTGCTTATAACCACATTATCAAACTCTTTTTTATCTGATCGCTTTAAAAAATTTATAAGCCACTAAATCGACACAAAATTAATTTGTAAAATGCTCAATAACAGAAATTAGCTGATTTTTCAATAAATGGAAAAGCTTCTGCCTACTTCGTACAATATTCTGTAAACCACATCTATATTTACTGTTTTTTTTTTGTGTTTTTAAAATGAACTAACCAAATCGACTAATTTTGCTTAAGAAAGTCGTATACGGGTATTGGATGCTCGGTTCAATATTCTTTTTTTAGAGGGCTTGACAACTGACACTTTTATACATGATGAAACATAATTAAAAACAATATGTCACATCTTTGGCTAGAAACAATTTTTTTTAGCAATTTTAAACGTAAAGTTACCCCCAAGATGTCCGATGGGTAGGATCCTCATGCAAAAGAAACAGAACACTTTCTATTTCATTAAAAGAAATGAACTTTAATTCTGCTTTGTCATATATATAGTACAAAGTTTTATTAATTATTTTGTAATTTGCAAAACGTTCTCTTAGTATACGTTTTTTATTTTTATCTACTTTTTCTAAATATAATTTTTTACTGAGGTATATAGAACTGGTATTATATTTCTTGATATTCATATGTTTATATACAAAATTACGTAAAATAGCATTGAAAGGAGACAAAAAAACAGATTAAAACTTCCAAAATAAGTTTTCGGCTGTTAAAGGTAATACTCGTATTAATAACAAACTAGAATCTTTATTTTTTTACCATCTTATGTTTGAAATGTAATTAACTTACGTATTCGATGTTAATGGGCAATTTGCCTAAAACGTAGACTATTTTTTATATGGGAAAAAATATGTTGCATGTTATTCACCGTTTTATGATGACTCTAAAAAAATATGTAAAAAACCAATATGAAATTTATTATACATGATTTATTTTTTGTAAATATATTAGCCGTTTAGAAACCCGCGGCTGACACTTTGGCAAAAAAAAGTCGTTCTAAAATAAAAGACAAAAAATATTTAAATTTTGCTTTATTGGTAATAGAAAAATATATGTAATACAAACACTAAAAATTTTTGTTAACCTTTTTATAACCTTAAACTTTTTTTTTGCAGCAAGTTTACTCTTTTTATATATTTTTTATGTTTTGATATTTACCGTGCTCGGGTATTTTTCGTATCTTTTTAATTGCATTATTCTTTGCGATTTTGTGTTTCAAAGAACTTAAATAGAAATTACAACGTTGTTTTATTGTATAAAAAGCATATTCTGCTGTATATGGCATAATTATATTTTTTAGGTTTAGTTTTAGTTCTGTATTTATCTTTAATATTTATATAATAAAAGTTTTAAAATTATTATTTTTAGTCGTTTAGCTCAAAATTAAGCAATTTTACTGTTGCAGTTGCTTTTTATACCAAAAGATTGTTATATGTATAATAGATTGTAGTTTTTACCAGATAGGAATACTACATATGGGATAAATACCTATGTCAGATATTAATAGTATTTTTTTAGATATGAATCCCTATATAAGTTGTTATGATAGGACATATTATACCCATTTGAGCTTATCATTGGCAACAAGTTACTTAGGTAAATAAATATTTAGAATCGTAGTTAAAAAAATTATCATGGTAAGACGTTCTAAACCATGATTTTTTAGCATAAAGGGTTGCCATAAATTAAGTTGGGAAACCACGTGTTTTTAGTTACAAAATCACCAGAAAAATACCAAATTCTGAAATTAATAACACATGTTAAATTTTTGGCTGGTAACGCAATTATTTTGTCAATTAGTACCTTTCAAAAGCATTTGCTACAACTTTAGATGTTCCAAATCAAAGTATATATACCCTACTTTTTTGTATCATTGTAAAAAAATATTTTATAGCAATGCTTGCAAATCCTTCACTCTGTATACACAATTACAAGCAATTAAAAATTGTGTGTCCTGGTATTTTTTATCATCTTTGTCAAATTAGTGATAAGATTATCGTTAACTAATTTATTTAGTAATTATTAGTATTATTTTGGGAAAGAATCCATGACAATTTTTTTGTTAGATTTTTTCAGTGATATTATACTAAACTAACAATATGGCAGTATAACATACGCTATACATCGTGCAACGCGTTTTTACTTAAATGCGTGCATATTATGTGTTAAACTAGAGAAAGGTTATTATAGCATCCTTTGTTGTAATATTTAAAAATGTCCTATTCTTAACGCGATTAAATTTATATAAATGACATTAAGCTGACTTTAACTAGTATATCAATTTTTTTAGTACTAAAATAAGGCAAATAATATATTTTACGTCATTTCTTGTCATACTTCTTTATTTCTACACGTATAAACAAACAATGGTTTCTTATGTAAAAAAGATCCTTCAGTGGGAAGATTTACAAAAAAAAAAAACATATTGGGATTGTATTTTTTAATTCTGGTATTTTTTTTGGGCTTTTTATAAACTGATATAGGACCCATATCTTTTTTTTACGTATCAGGGGTGTCCTTCTATCAAGATGAGCTGATATGTTTTTTTTAGTATTTCAGCTATTTTATTTACATTTTTATCTTTTAAAGAGAATTTGCCAAAAATTTTACTTTCTACATGTCGCTTTCATTACCACCTTTCGTAATTAAAAAGACCAATGAAATTACAAAAATCGGTATTTTGAAATTCTATAGATATACTTTTACATTTATACTTTTCGAGGCCCTTTTATATATTTAATCTGTTTTTATATGTATTTTCTGATGCCTTTTTTCGGGATGTAGTCAAACTGATGGCATGATAAATATATGAAAACACTAGAAAATGCTAAAATCATCAGATTTTGACACGAGCAAAAAAACGACTATCAAAACACAAGAAAAATGACATCTAGTGAGAAAATCATAATAACGGCAACCCTGATTAGCATATATATATATATATGTTTAAATTTAAATGTGATTCTCGGTCATGTAAACTTTGCCTAGACAATGCACCATTTAATGACCCAAATGCAATTTGTCTGTAGCTGTCTACGAGAAACATAGCCTAGGTAGAGTTTATGATACCGGGAATCGCGTTTTACTTATAACATATATATATTTTTTTATAGTAATTGCACCAAGATCATTTTATGTACAAGTTTGTCCTAAGTTAAAATATAGAACGTTTCCTTAAATGAATGGTGTTGCTTTTAAAGTATTTTTGGTGTTAAAATTTGTTTCTTGTTCTTTTTTCATATTTAATCCGTTTAGTGTTTTTTTTTTTTTTTTGATTAGGTTTTCACTGTAAAAAGTTCGTGTTGTTTCTGTCGTCAATTAAAAGCATATATCGTTCTTATGGATTGTCATATTTTATTTCATTTTTAGATGGCTTTTTTGCTATTTTTTTATGATTGTTTGATTACTCACTAACAATGCTGTATCGGTTCTGCATTAATATAATTCTCACGCTTATTTATTATGTTGTTTGTGATGTGTACTCAATTCATCATATTTATTTTTAGTTATAAAATCACTTTTAGAAAGTTAGGGGTAAAGGTGTACCATAGGGGGTCCAATTTTTGGAAGAAAAATATCTGCCCGAAAATGGAATTAGTGGAGGGAAAGACGAGAAAGAAATGGATTTCCATAAGCAAAGTAGAGAGAAAACTGGGCATTTGAAGGGAAACCCTATAATATGTATTTTTTATGTTGGAAGTTAATCAATGAGGTAAAAAATGGGGTAAAGTGAGGAGGCAATTGGAACTAATTAAATATAATGGGAAGAAACATAAAATGAGACAGAATTTTGAGATGCAAATGTGGGAACACATATAATATACTATAGGAACATTTAGAAATTTTTTAACAAATTGAATGGCTAACCTATTAGGAATAAGTGAAGAGACAAAGACAGCCAGCAGAAAAAATCAAACTGTAATCTCTTATAATTCTCTTTTTTAGTAAAGAGTGAGAACACATGAACAGAGAGCTGAAATCTTTGGTAAAATGACAAATTAAGAAAGACTTCAGTTCGGACTTAACTAAATTTTTATGCTTATTCTTATTTATGTACAATCTATTAATAAAAATGGGACACCAAGGTTCACATAAAAATTTATTTTTATAATATACAAAAAATACCTTTTAACTTACACATTTTAACACAATAAATATTTTTTGTTTAAAAAATAAAATTTTAATGCAAATAGAGAGCAAAAGCAGATAAATATATTGTCAAAGTTTGCTTTTAATATACTCGTATATAAAAAAATTTAAAATAATATTAACCTAATGTTTATTAATCGGTTCTAGACCTTCTATAATTTTTATACTATAATCCCCTAAATGACTTAAAAAGCAACAAAAGGCATCCTCATCGATGCAGAATTGTCTCTTCCACATATAATGAATCAAGGTAGATAGTAAAAAACGCTTACTAGTACCATACATCTTTTTTTTGTAATTTATTCTTGCAAACCGACCATTGGTTTTCGATATTGTTCGTGTGGACAACTGTCGTTCTGTTGACATATTCAACCAAATAATTTACTTAGTAATGCTCATATGGCTCAAGAATAGAAAGAGGTGTTGGCATTGCTGCATCTCGTTTAGGTCCGCCAGTATAGACATAATACTCTATAGTCCAAGATATTGCATTAGGTGCTACACGACTTATAATAATTACAACTACTGTTTCATGCCTGAGTCTTTCTACTAGTTCGAAATAAACACCTTGGTGCTCATATCATAAATCCCTCGATTATACCTCTTTCCTACATTTCCCTAGCCTCTTCTTTATTATATTTGAGTTTTACCAGCTTTGATACATCCATTTGAAAAATAACTTCTTGGGCCGCAAGAACTAGGGGATTAGCCACCAATTTCCAGCTGGAAACATCTCTTCAATACTGATACTATTAATCAATTGTCTTTTTGTGACATCCCAGTAAATTTTGCTGTTAGTTTACCCGAACATTCATTGGACCAATAGTAAAATAAATGTAATATCGCGGAAAAGGGAAAGGCTTGAAAATTGAAAGAAGCTTTCCACAGTTACAGATTTTTTCGTTCTATGAGTATCTCCTTCTTTTTGTACGCGACACTTCCATACGGACTTGTTAAGTTCCTGCTGATCATTTTGCAATTTCATTACTTCTCGCATTTATACAAAGCATGTGGCTTCTTATAATATCGGAAGACTATAAAAACTCAGGTACTTCCTCTGGTTTAAAAATCATCGAGTAGAGTTGTTGACTGTTTATTATGAGGGATATTTTTACAAAAAATAAATGTCTGCGAAGAAACAGGATCACATAGGGTAAAATCAACAGCAAAAAATAATGATAGAAAACAGCGAAAAAAATATTATTTATTTTATTTACATTTTATGGGTTTTAAATATATATATCATGCATGGATAAGAAAAGATTCTTTACTATCTACAGCGAATTAAAAAACAATTTATAAATTGTCTATGTCAATTGCATACGCATTTAAAAGGCTATTTACAATTTGTTGCAACAATTCATGTATTTAAATATTTAATTTTTGAATTCTAGCTTTTATCTAAAATCACTCTATACACATAAAAAATCAATTTTATGCTCAGTATAAACGTTATAAAATGGAGAAAGTTAAAAAAAAACTTTTCAGAAGATGCAGCCTTTGCTATTGCACCGAAAGTCTGCACCATTAACTAAAAAATGAAAAGTTCGGAATAAAGCAAGCATATGAAAAAAAATATTCTGTTTCTTTTGTTCTACTTTGTGGTTGTATCGTCTAGAGCCAAACAAAACCTTTTCTTAGTTACAAAAATTGATTGTCATTCAAAACGGCAAAACTTTGCACGTTAACTGCTTGGTAGTTTTAGAACCACTCTAAGCATAACTATTTTTTTTTTATTTTGCCGATAAGTTTTTTTTTAAGTTTTTGCTACAATTGAGTATTATTATGTGTTTTCTGTAGAATTATACAAGGTCGTAATAAAAAAACGCCTTTAATTATTTTTAACGGGAAGTTGTAGGTTCAGTCTAAATTGTTTGCAATACATTTATTGTAAAAGGAAAAGTACTTTTTTTGCAATATGGACTAGCATATTCAATTTGATTTTTATTTAAATTTACTCGTTAATTTTATTTATTCCTTCTATAGCTAAAAAGAGTACAAAATGCGATGATACACAAAAAATATATTTTCCAAGGTTAAAAAGGTCTATGGTATAGTTTGCAATTTTTACATATCAACAAGGATTTTTTTGTGTCATGTAAAATACAAATATTATTTTTTAAGACTTAGCTATTTACAACCCTTGCCTAAACATATATAAAATGTGCAGTTTACTGCTATCCTAGGTGTAAAAAAAAGACAAAAGCCTCATAAAAAATATTATTTATACATATAAAAGTGTTTTGTAATAAACAAAGCATACAAAAAAATCCAAAACTATAACACAATACTTTAAGCAATACTGATAACTTGTAGACACCTTTTATTTTTTTTTTTTCGTGTTAATATATACCCAGATGCAATTTATTATCATATTATTATTTCTTCGTCGATAATTGTGTACCATAAATCAGATTTTTATTACTAGATTATATTTTTTTTTTTTATATTGCAAAAAACTTATAATATCTATCGTATAAATATTATGAAATGATAAAGGTCGAGTTTTTGTTTTTGTAACATGCATTTAAAACATATACAAGATAATGCCTAGGAAGGTATTGCTCGATACACGTTTAAACGCATATTTTAAAAATAAACGAGTAGAAGTTTACTGCGGATTTTTACGTTTGCATGCTATAGTTTTGTTTAAATCTCTAAAACAAAAAAATATAACATCCAAGATCAAAAAAAAACTTGAGCACTTTTGCTACTTTACAAAAAAACGCATTTTAAGTTTTGCAATTATTTTATATGTCGGTTAAGCCGTATTATTTTTATTTCGATTTTTGTTGCGGTCATTAACCTTGCCGTACAAATAAATGCCAAAAAGTTGTGGCAATATTAACGCATCTTTCTGTATATGAAATGTTTCCGTAACATTTTTTGCACAATTTTTGTATTACATTATTCTTTGGTTAAAAAAAGCAGAGCTTTAGACGAATGGCGCAGAGTTGTTCCTAACCTTTTTGACTAAAATTTGCAAAGCTAATAAAAAATATAATTGGAAAAAAAAAATATAAGGATAATTGAGCATTTTGTATAGTCTTTTCTTTTTTTTTCTTTTTCTTTTACATTTAATTTTTAGTTTTTTTTTTGTCATATCTGCGCGCAAACATAAATATAATGTAGCATAAGAATTACCGCCTAAAAATAAAAAAGACCTTGCATATGCGTATCATCTCGTGTACGAGCTGTTAAACGGCGTAAAAATAAGTCTGTATATCCAAAATACAAATCTTTACAGGATTTTTAAAAAACAAAGCTTTAAAAAATCTAAGTTATCCAATATTGCAGTTTTACCTCAATTTTTCGTTTCACATTTTAACATAATATTTTTTTTGTCTTTACATCTTTTAGAATATTGCATTAATGTCTGTTTAATCGCAAAGAGCCTAATAAATTGTATTAAAATTAATATGTGGTTTTGTGTTTAAAGTGATTAATTTTATTACAAATCTATTTGAGCCTAAAACCCATACAAAAGATGTATTTTTCATTGGTATGGTACATTATAACGTATTTGATTTTATGCGTGTTTTTATACTTAAAAAATCTCTAAATATGTCAAGCATTTTTTAGGCCGTTATTGCATGCTCATTATTCAAAAAATTAAGAATGTAAAAAAAAAAACACCACGAAAAGTTATGCTGAGTTTACATACATGATGTACGGATAATATAAATATAAAAAAGCAGTTTTCTTTCGAGTAGGTTTTCGTTTTTAGAAATTTTTTCTTTTGGCAAATTAACAATTTGTAAAAATAAAAGATAATATTATTTAATTGTTTTTTGAATTAAAAAGAATATCTAATAACAGTTACTAAGGGAATAAAATTGCAGAAAGAAATCACATATATATAAGAAAATGCAAACATGGTTTAAATTACGTAAAATACACGTACATACATTTATAAATACAAAAACCCAATAGTCGTTTAGAAAAAAATGCATACAAAAAACGTGAAAAAAAAAGATATTGAATGTATCAAATATCGCATAAGTTTATTTTTTTATTATATTTGCGTTGCAAAGTGATTAATATTATATAATTTTTTATTTACCTAAATAATAATTGTAAGATAAAACACCTATAAACCGACATAAGATTGTCGCCTTTTTGTTTCATTAATATTTTTTTGACAGAAATATATAAGAATGCAAGTAAATGCATAAATATGTAATAAAATATGTGTAAAATTGTTCCAAGTAATAATTATATATGTAAAAGCAGTTTTTCTACACTTTTATATTTTCGCAAACATGCATTAATCAACATTTTATTACATTGCCTGTATTCGATCTCTTCGCATTGAATAACTTTTTTATAAACAGAAAATAATTTAATTGTTTCTAAAATACTTGATTTTGTAATTTACTCGTAAATTTAAATATGCGAGCACTGTCAATTTTTTATAGGGTCACAATCGCGCAATTTATTTTGTATTACAAAAGTTTTTTGCTGCAAATAAATAACAATGTAGTATTTTATGCCTCTTTGTTTTATTGGATTTTTTACTGCAACCTTTTTTTTAACACAGTTTACATATTTTGTGCATTTGAGGCATTTTTTTAAAATTAACATGCTAAACGCGAAAAGTATATTTAGGCTTTGCTGTACAATATAAATATTTTAAAAATCAAAAATTAAGTGCAATTTTTACGGCGACAACAGCGTATAAAAAGCAACTAAGCAACAGAAAAGTTATGCATTTTATGTATGCGATTGATTTATCACTTGTATTTTTTTTTTACACGGTTAAAAAGTGAACGGTCTTTTTTAAGCGGGTTTTTTTTTAGTTAGTAAATCGACATGTACAGATCGAAAACCTATTGGCTAAAAAATACAATGGATATATGTTTTTGTTCTTTTATACACACTTTTTGTATGCAAAACCATTTTATATACATACTTTCTATAAAATCTCATGTCTATAAAGTGCAAAATATTATTTAGAAAAGTCTTAATATTAACAAAATTATTTTTAAATAGTGAGTAAATATATTGATAGTTTTTTATTTGCAATATTTCTAATTTTTTTAGCAGTAAAAACGTAAATAAAAGACAAAAAATAAAACATATTACAAAAGCACAACTCTAAGCGATTTCTGTTTGTTATTTTGCAGTAGTATGTTTTTTGGTTTTATTGAGACACATATGCATTTAAAAGGTTTTCATAAAATAGTGATAAACTGTAAATCATATATAAAAAAACCTTTCTATTATGATAGGAAAAAAACAAGTCAACTGTATCTACTAACATTCATATAGTAAGGTTTTTTGTTTAAATTGTAGAAAACACTAGAGATTACATACTTGTCAAAGCATACAAAACTACAAGCAAATAAATTGCACGCATATACAAGATTGCACAAAAAAAAAATTGTCGCAAAAATAAAGTGTTTTGTCATAGGGCATGCACTTGTATAACATTAATAAAATCTTTTCCTAATCAGTAAACAGTTATTTTTGCTTTAAAGAAAATTTTTCAAATCTCATTTAGCGTTTTGGTTTGCGATTTTTATTCATTTATCTGTTACTAAAATAGTTTTAATTCACAAAAAATATTCAGTTACTTTTTACTGCTGCTTAAAAGCAAATATGTAGTTTTTCATGCAAAGCAGCTTGTTTTTTAACTAGTAGAGTAATGTCATTTTAAATAAAATGTATTTTGTTACATTTGATGCGTGTTTTTCTTTTTTATTACTACGTTTTGCATAAAAACTTTATAAAAAACTTAAATGATGTTTGTATTTCCAAAATTATCTCTAAACCTGGTACATCTGCAGGTGCTGAACATAATAAAAAAGCGTAAAGCAACAAACAAAAAAATTTCCAAAACAAAAAATATAAGAAACTACTAACGAGGCAAAACCGAATGCTTTTATATAGTATAATTGCAAGTTGTTTTACTTGTGTTATTGATAAACACCTGGTTCTTTTTTAAATTTAATGCAAAAAAGGCAAACAGTTGTTGTTTTTTACTAATTCATGTCAATTTAAAAATAAAATTTAGCATATTATACGTATAATTTTGTCTTTTAATGTTGGTTTTAAAATACTTTTTTGTTTTAATATTACCCTAATTGGTTGTCTTTTACATACCCCTGGTAGCCTTTTGCCTTTTAAAACGATAACTTTACTGTTCGATAGTCATTATTTTTTTACGAATAGCATAGTTTTTTTATTTAAAATATTTTTTGGTCGCTTTAATATTGGATAAGCAAGTAGACGCGTTTACGTTCTTAGATTTAGTATATAACGACTTAACGCCAATATAGTTACTATGGCGGACCATACAAGTACGAGAAATGCTTCTGGTTACAATTAAATTCGAAAAAAAAAGCTTTTTAAGGTCTTTTGTCTAATAGTTACGGTTTAAAAACACCAAACCTATTTTTGTTAGTTTTCTGTGTGCGTGCAAGTAAAATTTTCATTGTGATGCTAAATTTGTAACTTCCAAGCTTTGAAGGTTATGAGAACTTATTTTGCTTGTAAAAAAGCACAAAAAAAATTTAATTAAAAAAAATGAGCTGTAAACTATTTTTTATGCTGTAAAAATTTTTTTTCATAGAAGCTCCCCAAGATATACTACGAACATTTTATATATTACTTTTATGTGGTAAAAAAACTATTAAATAACACAAAACAAACTAGAAAGTTTGTAACCTTTTTTCTTTACACGTAAAAGCAACGTTTACGTTATTCATTTTACAATTTTTTCTAATTTAATATAAGTATATGTCATATACTGACAAAAATGGGATAAAGAATATATGAATACACGTAACTTACAACTTTTTTCTATACATCGCGTTACATAATCAAACATTATTTTAGTTTTTTTAAGTTATTTTACAGTCGGAAACATAAATTTGTCGGTTGATAAGGCTGCATTTCTGCATCATTTTAGTATTTTACTACGCTGAGAAATACTTTCTACGTTTTTTACGTATGTTTTTACCCCTATATTAATTTCTTATAAAAATAGAATTGTTTTGTTTTTTTTTGTATATTTTTTTTGTGTTTTATGTTAACAGTTGCCTTGTAATATACGCATGTTTTGCGTTCTGCATGTTTATAAAATAATTTCACTTTTTTGCTTGTTATTTTACGGATTATTTTAAGAGTTTTTCCTTGTTTTAACTTTCTGGTATTTAAAGAAATATATACAGTCGGTAAATAAAAAATCGTATAATGTAAAAAATAGTGCAAAATTATTTAATAAAAATAAAAAAATATATCCGAGAATTCAGATGTCGGTATATCGAGTGTCGTATAAACGCGTGCTATCTGTAAAAGATTTTTAATACCAAATATTTTTGTTTTTTATCTTTTCTAATGTATTAATATAGATTTTCTGTTTTTGTGTCATATAATTTAGTTTAAAACAAAAAAACTGCAATTTTATATACAATTACAGCGAACGACGTTTTTTTTTTGCTTTAAAAGGCACAAATAATGAAGCATTACTAGATCGGTGCAATTTTGTATTTTTTTGAATAAATTTCTGATGTGGCAATACTATCAAAATTATCATAGAAAAATAAATGTAAATGCAATTTTTGTTTTTCGCATGGTAGAATATACCCTTTTATAGACGCTTACCTACGTAATTCTTGCAGCAGTTTTTTTTTTAACGTGTTTAATGCGTGTATGCTGCAGGTAGACAATTGGTTTTTTACACGCGCATTTAAAGATTTGTATGAAAACGGGTTTTTTTACACTAGAATAACTTTTACACGATTTATGTGTAGCCGTTTTTTATTTAACCTGTTGTTTTTTTTCAACATCTTTTTTTTTTGCTTTTTTTTATATTTGCCGTCCTATTGCGTTAACATACAAGGCTTGTAAAAAAGAACTTGGAAACATAAATATTGTCTGATAATAAAAACAGCGGTTTAAAAAATAATATAACTTTACAGCATGTATTTTATTGCTTGTTTTTTTGTTGTGACGGTTTTGATATGCATCGTTGCTTTGATGACATATAGTTTACGCGTTTTTTTACTTTCTCCTCACTGTATTTTAATGCTTAAACGTTTACCCTTGACATATTTGTCACAAATAAACTTAGCTTGCGTTTGGGTATCTTTTGATTAAATGCTAGGATGTTTAATTAGTTATTATCCTATCCATTCCGCCTTTTTATTTTTATTTTACATTTATATTTATATTTTTTTATTTTTGTTTGTATTTTTTCTTTTCTTTTCGCTACATTATGATATAATATTATGATGATTACATTGTTTATAAAGTTATATTACAAGCTTCAAGAGCAACTTTTTTGCTACGCTGCTCCTTTAAAAATTTTTAACTCAGGTAAAGCACTTATTTATACTCATTATAAAAACTATACTTTTACAAGACTAAAAATCCTGTTAAGCAAATATATACTATTTATACGTTTGTAAGCATGATAAAAGTATTTTTGCTATGTCTTAAATGTCACGTGTTTTTTACATTTACATCTATAAAGTTTTTTCTTTTTGTTCTTTTTTTCTATTGCTTAAACAAGCTTTTTATATATTGCAAATACTTTTTTATTCAAAGAAAAAAATGACTATACTTTTGACATTAAAAAAATATACGTTTTTATATATTTTATAGTATTTTGTTTTATGCGTAAAATAATTAACAACTTGATATATAAGCATCAAAAATGACAAACATGCTTTTATTCTCACAAACAAAAAAATTTTACAATTAATGTCTTGTCTATATAGTATACGTGCTTTGATAACTATCTCTTTGTCATTTTTGGCATAAAAAAAGCGTGTATATAGCCGGCCTTTATTGATTTTTTTTCTTTTTATTGGTCTGAAACTTTTTAATTCATATACATTGAATTATGTTTTTACATAGTAGTATATAGTTCATTAACACAAAAATACATGTTTTATTACTCTAGCGAATTGCCGTTTTTTTAAAAAAACATAATATTTTTTGTTTCTATTTATATGGTATAACGGTCATGATAATATATAAGATAAACATCTCACGGTTATAGACATATATATAAAAATAGATCACATATGTTATTTAAGTAATTTTTGTCTGTATGATTCATTTATACCATTTTGTACAATTTTTTTTGTATTACCCGTTTTAACCTATATAAAAATATTTTTTTGCATATATAAAACTCCAGTAAAATTGATTTACTTTAAAAAATCAAAACACAGGATGTTTTGTATGCTCAAATAAAAAATAATTAAAAGACTTTTTGTCGCAAATAAGAATGCTGATATCATAAAGCCGTAAAAAAAAATATTTGTTGTTTTTAGTTACAGGTCTAAAAAAATTACAAATTTATTATGACTGAATTTGTAAAAAAAGGAAAATGGATACAAACGATAGCAAATAATTTTTAAAAACTAATAAATAAGTTTCTGCATGATTAAAGCCGATAATTATATTTATAAAATTTTTAAGAATTTATGGTAATATAAAAAATATGCAAATATGTTTTTTTTTGTTCAGTTATTAAAATATAAAATTTTATAACTTTGTTTTTTTATAACCGAAAATCTTGTGTATATAATTATGTTACTTTATTTTTATATTCATAAAAAGGCATATTTTATCTTTAATTCCTTACATTGACTTAAAAAACCTGCATAATGCATATTTAGTCTTAAAAAATCAAAAAAATACAAAATATTATTTAGTATAATGTACAAAAATTAAAATAATCATAATACTTTATAATTTCTAAAAATCTAAATGCGAGAAACCCATGAGAACGCGAAGAATATTGTTTTTTTATTTTAATCTCTAAAAATAAACAAATATTTTTTTTGTCATGCAAGACTTGGCGAAAATTTGTACAGTCAGGTTATCTCTTTAAACATGGAAACACAAAAAGGATTTTCTTAAATATTATAAAAGACGATATTTTGTACTTTTTTTAAATGCCTTAACATGGCATTTGTAAAAAATACTTTCCTTCAAAATTGTTTGTCTTGCTTTTGTAATAAAAGAAATACACATAATAGCTTTTTAACGTCATTTGTACAGACAAACTGTAACAATTTTTGTATTAAAGTTTTTTATTCGTTTATTTTTATTATTGTAAAATGTAATTTATATATATAAAAATTATTAAAAAAAAACTACATATATTTTTGTTCTTTACGTAACGTTTCTATTTATTTTATGCAAAACAAGTTGTGTATGTATCATAAAAAAGTAATAAAAAATTAAATCCGGCTCAATGCAA
>JAQFYM010004040.1:0-16683 GCA_034694785.1 Agrenia bidenticulata | reverse complement strand
GACAAGGGTACACCCGTGACAAGGGTACACCGTGACAACCCTACCACCTGGACAATATGCCATTCAAGACCACGGCCAAGGTTGGCGGTCTTGAATGGCATATTTCCTTATACTATCATATTTTTTTTAATAAATAAAGTTATTACAAGGACAAGAGACTTCAAGTGCGATTGTAGTGTACTTGATCGATCGACCCAAAGAAACAAAATTGGAGTAAACACGTTACGTATAAGGGCAACGTGATAATAACCCAATGAACCGACTATAATTTAGTTAGACTTAAAGATCTTCACTATTACTACTATTTATATCTAAATTTACTCTAGAAAAACATGATAACAATAATATTTCACTTGAACAGTCACTCATCCTGGCATTGCAGGTTCATAGCCTGGTGGATAACAAATGTTAAATAACTCGGCGCATATGCAATATAATAATCCGCTAAAGGGGAATGAAATAAAGTCCTCTCCATAATTTAAAGGGGAATGAAAATCCATAGTATATTTAATGGGTTGGTATTCAACCTCTTGAATGGGTAGAGTTCCTTTACTACCAGGGATTTCCAGGGGAAGTGAAGGTCTTCATAACTTACTTAACTTGTTATTTTGATGTCAAAAAGCAACAAGCTGGAGATAACTCTGGAAACCGGAAACCTTGTATTAACAAGTGGAGGGTGAGGATCTGGGAGAAAAAATTTATTCAGTTAGAAGGATGGAAGGCAAAACATTACTGACTACTTACTAAATATATTTTTAAAACTCTTAAAATACTTTCTTGCCAATAATTTCTTTGCAAAAATACAGAAATATTTTTAAGACAGTTTTGTATTTTTGGATTTGTATTTTGACCAAGTCACCCCTGAAAACGTTATCTACATAAAGCTGGAATAGTTAAATGAAGTCTACCCCCTTCCCTCCTTGAGGGATGTATCGTTCATATACTAAGCGTTTTGAGGAGTTTTGTTTTTCTTAACTTATGTTGACATCAGAAATGTCATAAAATGCACAAAAACATTGTTAAACGACCTTGGGAAATGTCTAGATAGTATCTAATTCTATGATCCATATGAATGAAACTGCATATGTATATGTATTATAAGTTTATTATTAACTCATCAAACTATATGAAATAACTTATTTTGGTTCGAAGTGATTTTTAGAATCAATCATTATACCGCACAAGGTGTTGTAGTTGCTACATATTGATTTAAATCCTAGTATCACATTATTTTTTTAATGTTTGAACTAATTGTTATAGGTTTTGCACTCTGTATTCCAGGGATTTGATCAAAAATGAGTAGATATCAGTCCGTTTGTTAATCTGTAAATTTATAATTACGTACAATAAAATACATAACCAATAAAAAAGGAGAAAATTGTAAATGTACCAAATGTTGTGTGTTGGTATGGATTACGTCGTCTTCTCGATGGTCATTTAGCACACGCAACAAGAACGGTTTAATCTTTAATCAAATTCCAAAGAGGGTTAGTGACCTTCATAACTAAATTCAACATGGAAAATAAAACTAGCCACATCTAAGAGCCAAATCCCTGTATTTTAACCTGTTGAAGATGTGATCCAAGCTCATGCTGAAGTGTTGCAATATATTTGTAAGAATGCATTGTAGCTACTTCTGTACCTATCTTCGAGGTAAGAACAAGAATCGCAGGGTATTTAATGCCATTGTCTTTGGAAGTTTTGACGTTGTGCAGGGGGGATAGCTTACACAGCCGAATATAATCGGTTGCATCATTAGGATTACCGTAGTCCGACATCCACAACTGACCCTCGTTAGACAGATGAAAGCGAAGTAAGTCCAAGATTCTGTTTTTTGTCGGGAGTAATAGAAGAGTTAAAGAGCACGGGTGCTAAGATCTTGTGAATTCTTACCCTTCATTGATGATAGCTGCCCCGAAAAGGTCAGGACGTTGATTGACACACGTTGCAGCGATTAGTCCTCCGTTACGTCTTCCTTCTACCACCAACTTGGGGGCTGAGGTGTACTGTTCCGATATTAAATATTCTGCGGCATCGATCAAATCTTCGACTGAACATTGCTTCCCCCACATTCGTCCGGCGTCGTACCATTTTTGTCCATACTCTCTAAAATATATACGTATAAAAGAAACTGGAAACCATTTTCTATTGTTCCCATTGCATAGGCCAAGGAAGGGCCCCAACTTGTCCCAAGTAACAAGTAAAAGGATGCATTACAGTTGATAATTACTCAAACATCATACCCTCCACCCCGAATACTTGCCAGAGCAAATACTCCATTGAAGTTCTGGATAAAAGGTATTCTAGAAATAGAAAAACTTGGAACGACGAATCCTCCAAAGCCTCCATAGCCATATAGTATGCAAGGGGCTTTCCCATTCCTTTTCAAACTCTAAGTAAATATGAAATAACAATATGAGTTACACTAGCAAAAGTATTTTTGAATTTAAATTGAATTCAGATCTTAGTTAACCTTTTTATGTACAATGAACATCGGGATTACTTGTCGGTTCCTGCATTTGTAAAATATTTGCTTCGTGACGAATTCGGAAGCCTTAAAATCAGGGAGCTCGACAGCCTTAAAAACACTAAGACACATCGTTGGCTTTTGCATGCACTTGCCGAAAACACTTCTAGTACAGCTCCCACGCTTCTCATCCATCGGGTCAAATTTCAGCAAGTCGGCCCGATAAATCTTATCTGGAATGACAAATGATGTAAAAGTAAACAAGATTTCTGAACTGTTCTTTTCGGCAAAATGATCCGTGATTGTTCCGATGTCCAGTGGGAAGGTGTACAACAAGACTCCGTTATCTAGCCGTCGAAGCTGTAATGTGTGCTTTACATCTCGAATATAGCATATTAATAAGAAGTTGCTGAAACAGTAATGGAAGAATTTTTTTAAGTTCAACGGTTTCTCTTACTTTTCAAGCTCAAAAATGTCCTAACTTTACTTGTTTACACACTCTGCCCAGTCCAACACATTTCTGGGATGTTCTCCAATTAACGATACCCATAACGAACCATTATCTGGCTCTTTCAAATTCATCACAATGATTTGGTAGTTTTTTGCATCTTGATTTGTTCTGAGGTACAATGATGTTCCTACATTCGTAATGTACTGAAAATAAAATCCCAATCAACAACTTTGAACCCGTTGTTTAAGTCAACTCCCGCATACAACGCATAGATAACTAAGCTCTAAAAACATTAAATAACCTCAAAATATGAATCATATTTCGTTATGAGAGGAATAAGATGAAAAGCCTCTTTGAAATCAGTATTCATAGCGTTTAACAGATCGGTGTAAAACAAGATACTTGTTCCGGGATCCTGCAGGATAGCTATTATGAGGAATTCTCCACAATCCGAAACTTGTGGTCGTCTGGATTTTAGGTATAAAAAGAAGTTGTATAGCTAAAGTTGGCTTTTTCATTAAAAAACAAACAAAGACCATATTAGCTGCTCACATCATAGCCACAGCATGTATTTTTAAATCCATAATAACTACGTCCTCCTTTTGATCCGTTCCAAGAGCATGGTAAAGCAGAGATTGATTTTTTCCGTCCGTACTACTATTGTCACTATCTGCTGAATTACACTATGTGTCATAGAAGGAGGTAAATAGATTCCTTGATAATATAAAATAATAATAAATAAATCATTTCATTCAAATGTTATCTGCATTTACCGAATAAAATATTCCTTTATTATCAGCCAGCCATGCAATATCAGATTCCTTGACCCTTTGCAGAACATCCGGAAATATCTCCTCAGTTATGGCACTCTTAAAACGAATGGTTAAACAGTTACTGTTGTTGACCGACAATCCATATGCAAACAGTTCTCCGTCTGTGGAAAAGCTGTAAATTCTTAGTTGTCTGTGGCCAGGCTCTTCCACTCCTGGTATGTTATATGGATCTAAAAACATCCGTGGTTGGCTATTAATCGAGTCTTGAACGTAAAGACAGCTATTCCAATTTTTTGAGAGAGACAAAAGTTACGTTTACCAAATTATTAGAAGTTTCAAAAGACATTCTTGAAAATATGATACGAGATGCCTTACTCTTCCTCATGATGATGTTGCTTTGCAGAATTAACCAAATAATAATACCGACCCCCTCTAGTCATAGGATTGGAGTATTTTTCATGATCACTTAAAGCTGTCATCCTTCGTCGGATATTTTCTGCAATGGGGCTGTTCCCTATGTATTTTGAGAAGATTTCATTTTCCTGAGTAATGAATTCTTCTAACTCTGGACAGGGATCCTCCATCCATTGGTAAGGGTCTGTAGACTAACAACAAAATCTTGGGAGTACTACCAGATTACCCATATTATAGTTTATAACTTACTTCACACCCAATAGCATTTGTAAACGTAGTCTCAACTCTCCGAATACTTGGATATTTAAAATCATCTCTGGAGTGCGAGTGGAGACTCGACATATTTCACAGTTGCACAATATAGTGACGCTGAACCAGTTCAACTACTGCCTACTGTAGGTTGAATTGAGCACCTATAACTGACTACTAGTTTTCAAATACCTGAATTCTAAATCGTAGGCTAACTGCAGAAAACTATTATATTTTAGAAAGCATTTTAGTCGAGAACTGCTATCATGAAAACATCTGTTGTTACTGGATACCTCTATTCTAGTCTTACATATGTTCACCTTGCATTGAAGTGCAGTAAAAGTCTATATCTTCTAAAAACTTCTGAATGGATGACTTTATCAAACAATAATATATATCAAAAGACCGAAGATGCTAATTAGTAGTTAGTGTTTTAACAAAAAGTCCAGTCTATGACTTTCGATTTCGATTCAGTCTTGTTTTGATATAAATTTTTATTGGAAAAGCAATACAAGACTGCTGACATTCTCTTAAAGCAAATAAAACGTCCACATCAGGATTTCAGGATTATCAATTATTTTATAAGGATTATTTCAAGCGTACAAAACTTAGATCTCGCAATCAAAATCACGCCCGGTATTATAATTTATAACTGTTAGAAATTCGATTTAGACAGTATCATTTATCATTAATTATAGGACTGCATTGAAATTGAAATGTAGCTACAGTAAAATAAGGTTAAAGTGGTTTGAACTTCATTCCCAAAGTTTGAACTAGAAACGAGAGGATGTCTGAGTGCTCTTCAATCTGAAAACAAATAAATTGTATACATTTTCACAGAAAAATTCTTACTTGGGTGAGTGGATCTGATGAAAAGTACTTACAATTTTTGCAGTTGGTTTACCCGCACCGTGACCCGCTTTGGTTTCTATTCGAATGAGTAGAGGGTTACTCTGTAAATTATGAGCAATGTAGGTACATAAATATAAATTAGTAGGATAATAATAAGCTTAGTATTCATGAAAGGTACACAAAAATCCAATTGAATCTACCTGACGGGAGTTGTTTCCTATTTCTCTCTGCAACTCAGCGATGAATTTAAAAGAGTGCAAAGGGACAACCCGATCATCATGATCCGCTGTAAGCAGAAGTACTGCCGGATACTGTTTCTCTCCAGCTGGCATCTTTATGTTGTGAAGTGGGGAAAGCTTTAATAAATTTTCAAAGTGTTGTTTCTCATCTGAGCATCCATAGTCAGAGCACCAGGCATATCCAATTGTGAATTTATGGAACCGAAGTAAATCCATCACTCTAAAAAACGCCATCAACAATATTTAATAAATTTTTCGTTTGTATAAAAACCTTGTGTTTTAAATACCCAACTTGTGCTATGGCCGCTCCAAACAGATCGGGCCTTTGGTTGATGCATGCTCCGACCAACAAGCCTCCATTTGACGCACCTTGTATGACCAAGTTTTTGGCACTTGTATATTTGTTTTCGATTAGATATTCAGCTGCTGCTTGAAAATCATCAAATCCATTCTGCTTGTTTAACAATCTTCCACCATTGTGCCAACTTTCTCCGTATTCTCTGTTTCATAAAGAAAACAACTTCAATATGAACCTACATTTTTAATTTGCAGGTTAATTTATTCAAAGCCACATACCCTCCTCCTCTTATATTAGGGATAGCGACGATCCCATTAAAATGTTGCATGAAAACGAGTCTGGTCACAGAGAAAGTTGGTTGAACACTAATGTTAAATCCCCCGTAACCGTAGAGTTGACAAAAGTTTTCACCGTTCATTGAGATACCCTGTACAAAGTGTCATTAAATCATAATTAGTTTTAACATTAAAATTCACGCAATCATCCAAACGTATTTACGAAGGGTGAGAAATATATAGGTATTTAATTATTTTTATCATTGGTAGCATAGTATTAGTCGGAATTTCGTTGATTACCTTCTTATGGAAAATAAACATTGGAATCTTTGTGCCATCTTTGCTGAAGTAAAAAACCTGATTCGTTGTAAACTGGGACGGTTCAAATCCTTCTAGTCTAACTTCACGAATCACCTAATGAAACACATAATTAATTATATGATTATATAAATCAAAGCTTAATTTTACATTTAAATTAAACATTAATCTATTATTCTATTTATTAATAATAATACCTTCGCCATTAGTGGCTTTTCTTGATTGAAGTCTACATGAAAAATTCTTCCGGGGCTCAAGAATGAAGCAAACTGGAAAAAAAATTCCGAGTGTTCTCGTTTTCCAGAATACCCTGTTATTGTACCCACTTCAATAGGGAAGTTCTGAATTAGACTACCATCAGTAAGGCTTCTCAACTCTAGAGTATTTTTTACATCTTGAATGTAACAAACGACAAGTTTGTCCCTAAATAAACCAAATAATGTGAATCCCAAACCATAAAGAGAATATTCACTCAGAACGACTGGGCTAAAAATTCATAAAATATTTTTATGTTATCACTTGTTAATACTGGAAGCCCAATCTAGCACATCCTTTGGGTGTTCAGGCACTAAAGTTGTCCAGGAATTTTCAGTAAGAGGCTGTGATACATCAATAGAGGCAATTTGATAGTTTGGAGCTCCCTTGCTAGTTCGGAAATGCAACTTGCTACCATCATTGGTAATATACTATCAATACAATAAATAAAGTTTTAAATAGTACTTAACAAGTTGTTTTAGTGAGTAAATTTTAGTTTTCGTACATCGTAGTCAGCTTCAAACTTTGTAACTAACGGAGTTAGTTGTACTTTTGACTTCAATCCCGTCTTCAACGGCTCAGTAAGGTCCGCGAAAAATACTAAATTGTCACGACAGTCCTGCTGCGGGCAGACAATAAGATACCTTCCACAATCACTCACATCAGCAGTTATTCGCCACTTTGGGTGATCAGGAAATTCTACGATCAAAACGTCCTATAAATTGTAAACAAAATTATTTTCAGCACGTGAGTTAAAATTAAAATTAAATTACTGCAGCATTCGATTTAAATACCTCCGATTGTTCAGTTCCTAACCGATGATAGTACAACTTCTGATTTTCGTTCGAAGTTGTCTCCGAGCCATCTGTCTTTCCTTCTTGCTCAGGATACCGCTGAAAAAATATTTAAAAACAGTTTAGTAATTCATTCCATCCATAGTTGAAAGCAAGATTAAATTATAACCACTATGAGAAATTACCCCGTAGAAAACTCCTTGATTATCATGACTCCAAGTGATACCACTGAACTTTACTTTGTGCAGAATTTCAGGGTAGGACTCGCGAGTTGAAACATTTTTAAAATTTATAGTGAGCCAATCACTTCCACTCTGACTGAGACCATACGCGAACACTTCACCGTCGTCAGAATACTTGTAGCTTGAAATCGCCACAGTTCCATCGTCTGATAAAGTATTTGGATCAAAAAATACCTCTCCTTCCTCTTCCAGCGAGTTTTGAACATACAACACACTGAAAATGAAGTGCAACAAAACATATATCTGTAGATGCAATCTCACAAAAGGCAAACGATTAAGCAAAGTAGAATTTTCGACATTTTCGTCTATGTTACCTTTGGTTCTGCAATCCCGCGTTTTTGAAGTAGAAATAACGATTCCCTCGTTTAAATGGACATGAGTATTTTGGGTAGTTCCAAAGCTCGGTAAGTCTCTTTCGAATATCTTCCCTCACTTCACATTGTTCCAAGAATGGAAGAGTAACCTTATTCTGCTGTTCCACAAACTCCTTCACTTTTTCAGCATCAGCATCTTCTAGCCAACGATAAGGATCCCGCACTTCTGTTCCGTGGTAGTCTTCCTTCACAGTCTCATCTCGTTCTATTTCAGGATACTGCAACTTGGCTGAAGGCATCTTGTTGCTGGGTTCCGTGCAAACTTGAGATACTCTTGAAAATGATGTAATTGAAGATGACACGGTGTTGCGAGTCTTGTGAGGCACAAGTGGAAGGTAGTGATTCCTAGGAATTACTGGGTATAATGGCTTCCAAGGAGACTTAAATAACTGTGGATTCATACAAAGAGTAATTCATATAGTTGAACGTAGCATTTTAACTACAAATGATTTGTTGTCATGTGATTAATAGATAACCAAGATTTCTGAACTCTTTGCGAACGTTGTCAAGAAACCATGGTACATGGCATTTATGCTTTTCAATGAATAATTCAATTTCGAAATCAAACTGGTTTCACTAAGAATATTATAATAATTTATTCATAAATTATTGATACAAAATAAAGAATTTGGAAAGACAGATACTCAAGGTAGATAAAATTGAAAGCAATTCAACTCCCTGTGTAAATGGAACTTTTTACTGACCCAATAAAACCATCACCAAAACTTTAGCTGGATTTCATTGACATACAGTACAAGACTAGCTACAGATATACAAGTGGCGTAGGCCCATAAATAACCGAGAGCTAAATAATCAGGGACATAAACGGTATGGACCAAGTAGTTTACTAGACCAGTCAACAGATTCCCAAGTAGAAATACCCCAAGTCCGTTGTAACAAATAGCCTCTAAAGTTACAGGAGATTTGGCTAAATCTGGCATTGAGATTAAATTCCTTTCACTCGTTTCCTCTTTTGTTTGTTTGTCTTTTTCCGCACCATCGTCTTCACTAAGTTTCCTTGAGATCAACTCCATCTCTTCCTCTATGTGCTTTATCAGTGAAGTTACTTCACTTGAGATTGATGCCTTTCCTGATTGCTCGAATTCTTTCAGTTTGTCTTCCAGTTCTGATAGTTTTTTCTCCACCTGGGCTTCCCGGACACTTTTACCATAACACTTCTTCTTTTTAACCTCTTCGTTCATGTTCTTAATTCTCTCCGTTTCTTTTTCCATCAACGCCTTCAGCTCATAAGAGATCAATGGTCCGTGAAGAAGACCCAAATGCTGGACACAGGCCTGTACCAAATTCAACACCATCAGAGCCCACAGTACAGTGTAATTTGTTGCTAAAATCCATAGTGTGTAACTAATGTTCGCAACGCGTCTACAACCTGGATTTCCAAGTGAAGTGGATAATTGGAAGATTATCCATAGAATTGAAACATGAACTCCAGCCTGGCAAGCGTAGAGAGACCATTCCTTTATAGAAGACTTTTTTACAAAGTAAATGACTTTTCCTATATAGACACTTGCAAGGTAAATAGACAAGTATCCCAAGACTGAACAGAGACCCTCCCGGTTGGCATCTACTAGACCATTTCTTGGAACAGAAGGATTAAGTATGTAATCTTCCTGGAGGCCAGTTTTAACTAACAGAAGTTCATAAAGAATTGCTATGACTGATGACAGTTTGAGAGCACTTGCAGGTTGGACACAGGAGAATACTATGGCACTCAAAAGTTTGACAGCAGCGAGAGTGAAAAAAAAATTCCAGTGAACTCCGTACTCCTCGATTACTTCATGGTATTCAATCCCTTCAGTAGCAAAAAGAAGGATTAGCCACGAAACTCTAATGCAATAAACTAAATGCTTGAGGGTAATAAAGAACTACCTTTGACAGAAATCAGACGGACGAATCCGAGAACAAACAGCGGGAGAGAAGAAATCCAGGATTTCCGTAAATTAGATTTCCTGTCCTTTGCCTCGGGTGCTACGATTCCGTTACAGAATATAAAGGACCCTGTGCCAATATCCATCAAACTGTAGCCATATTTTTTCGTTTTAGCATATCTTCGGGGAAAGATTGTGAAGTCGACTGCGAGGATCGCGAGTACTGTGACGTAAGTAACTATAGCTCTGTAGTTCGTAATGAAGGGATATTTGACATTCACTTCAGTCCTCCTGACTTTCCCATTCGACTTGCTGACCGGGTGAATATTGATAGATTCCGACGAGAAGGGCATATCTTTAATTTTATTCCAGTAAGCTTGGAATCCTTCCCACTTGGGTTCCGTTATAGAATAATTGACAACCATGACGCCCAAACAAGTGCAGAGGATCAGCATCCATCCGAAATCATTCCACTTGGTCGATTCCGGATCATCCTGTCCAGCTAGAATTGTGATGATCCACAGAGGTAAGACGACTATGACAGGATACTCGACGATTGAGCGAATGTAAGTATAGAAGGATGCGTCTTTGGAGACATACGATGTAAATGACGGTGGGACAGCCCATGGAAGAATTAGAGATGAAAGAAGTGGTGTCAACGAGATCGAAAGTAGAATTTTTAGAATTTCAACCACAGTCGTTCCACTGTCCGTGGTGACAAATTCCACGTGAGCTTCTTTGTAAGTTCCAGATTCTGAATGTAACTCTTCCATCCTTCCTTTCAAATGCAGAAGGCTTTCCAAGGATTTGGTTGAACCTCCTCGTCTCAGTGGTCCTCCAGACGATTTCGGATTAAATCAAACGGAATGCTCTGTTTCCATCTGTGGTCATAAACAGGGTCTCCTCTCAATTCGAAGTGTATTCAATATTTGTGAACATTTTTAAGATAAGCGGAAAAGGCGAAATGATCTCCCCCACTACTTTCTAGTTCTTGACCTGGTTACCCCAACCCGAATGCTATCGTTTCTTACCACGCTTCTGCCTTTATCTTTATGCGTTATGCATCATTAATTCTTATGTAAGGATTAAATGCGTCTTCCTCACCAAGCGTGTTTGATCAGAATAAACTTTATGCAATGACAATATGTAATGAAAGCCAATCAATATTTCCTTTTTTTTTGCTATCACCAAGAGTCTTGAACATTTTAGTCTTGTTTTTTTGATGAGCTATTTGTAAGGCTACTTCATAGCCTCGTATGATAGAACCGAATTCGCACAAGTTACCAATCCAAAAATTTACGAACTTGGAAATGGACAATCTGTCGAAATGATTACCTATACTGCGTCATATTATTGCCCTACACTTGAATTCAAAATTTGAAAACGAAGCCATAAATCACAATTACCGAGACACAGATTGAAATTGACTCACCGTCACTCACACTAATCTATGCACACGTATTGCCCATGCACGAAGAGGCGAGCACTGTAGATTACAAAAATAATAATAAGTCATTACTCACCGAAAATAGACGAACCGGGTTAGTAGTACAAGGTTGATACTTTCCAAGACTTTGGAAGAAATAACTAAGGTGACTAAGACTTCGACGAGAGTATGGAAGCATACAGGCTGATCGTGATCGCTTCAGTCCAACTGACTTGAACCTCAGGCTCTATAAAACATGAAACACAAGGAGTTTGTATAATCTTTCATTAAGACGGGAGATCAGATCAAGTCAGAAGTGTAAAAAATTAAAGGCATCAATACACAATACATCAATAAATAAAAATCTACCTGTACTCCCGAAGGTGAACTTGACTAGGTGAGTTTTAAGAACTGCTGTTGTGACCGGCCGGCGGCAAACTTCTCGTTAAACTCTCCGTTAAGTTGGACTTAAAATTGAACCTGAACTACTCGGCTGGTGGTCTTGTGTCTTGTTAACAGTGTTAACCCTAGAACAAGAAAAATAGAGTGGATATTAAAGTAAGATTGGAGGATGAGTTCTAATGAACTTTTAATGAAGGGTGAACAACCGGGGCACACAGGTAAAGATATAAAAATGTGTCAACTTTGCGGAATATCAAACGGCAAATGATGAGAGGACAGTTATCTGAGATAACGGTCTCTCTTCTATTTCTCCTAACTCTCCACTCTTGTCCCAGCGTTATCGTTAGTAATAGCAATCTTACCTACCTTACTCTTTCAAATCCACAACAATCGAGAGTTAATTGTTGAAGGGGTAGATTGTTTTAATTCCTAGTTTCCAGAGAATAATTAATTTGCAAAACACGAGAAGAGAGAAGAGGTCAGCTTTCACGGACTCGAATCTTTCTGTCGCCGCATTGAACATTCAAGATTTAGCGGAGTCATCGTCCCACATTCCCCCGGCTCAACTGTACAAAAAAAATCCCTCAATTATCCCAAATCTAACGGTTTTGAACAAAGAGCATTCGCCTCTCCGGACACCTTCTCATTTATAACATTTGCTTGTACTTTGTACTAGAAAGATTCGTAGTTAAAAAAATATCACAAGAGCTGGTTTAGTGGTAAAGAGATGAGGCTGTAGCTGTAGCTTATCTTTAGAAACTTGTGCACAACAGGCTTCTTTAGTACTTGGGGAGAGATATAAAGATAAGGCTGGACCGTGAGTAATTATCATTTCCATTACAACTTAATTTATGATGTTGTTGGTGATGGGAATTAATGGCTGGAAGAGTTTGGGGTATCAAGTTGCCCAAAGTAGCACAAAATCTAGAGTGAAATTGAAGTCTAAAGTTGAACTGTACTTTTAAAACGATTGGTAGTTTTCAGACAAGTTCAAACAACAAAGATGCTGACATCATGGAGGCATAAACACTTAAGTCTTAGGGGAAAAGTCCCATGATTTATAAGCTCTGAAATAATAGTAGACGTGCATTCTAGATAAAGTAACCTAACTGAGAGTAGTGTCAATCGATGAAAGTGTAAGGTAGGGAAACGCGGAGCTATTTTAATTTTGAACCGATAATACATGCATTATTTGTTTGATTAGTCATTACGGCCGTAAAGTCGTAATTAACTCCTGTTCCCCCGTCAAAATGCTCCAGGGTTCCCATTTCGGGGAATAAAGTCAAAGTGGGAATGTAGTCAAGTGTGCTATTGATCTGATGAATCAGGGGAATATCAAGCAAAGACTTAATTAGAAGGATCAAAATGGAAAATTAAATTCTCGCTAAATATTTCAGAGAATTGTATCTTTGTTGATGATCTTGAAATGTCAGGTTTCCCAGTTTCCTCTTGCTAATTACAAGGGGAAATGGGGAACTTTATAAACAACACATCCAAACTGTTGCCGAGTTCCCTTTTTGCTAGTTAACTGAAAGTTGTCTTACTCCCGAATTTCCAGTCCCTGCGTCGTCAAATACAAAGATCATTTATAGACCCAGGTTCTGAAGGTAGAAAATAATTCTCTCGGTGGTAATTGCGTGTTTACACAATTCAATGATTTCTCATGTACTCTTTTCAAGTTTCAATCATGTTTATAATTTATATGAGATTAAAGCCAGGTCGGTTAGGTTAGGAAACTACTGCTAGGTCTTATCTTATCTATGCTAATAAATAAACTTGATGTCGAAATTCAGGTATCAATATTTTAAGTATTTATGAGGAGCAAGAACACAGTTAAAGTAAACAACGCTAAATTTTTAATTTATTGATTGGGAAGTACAATGAGCGTCAAGGGTTTTTCGGGAGGAAATCATCCCCGCAATAGTAAGTTTCCTGCCCTAGCAGAAATAACTGGTCAAGTTTAGCTTATTTAATTGGTGTTTGTATTTCTCAAAAAATCGATGAAAAATGCTATTCCATTTGAAAACCTAAAATATTTAAAAGTTCATTCGAGGTTCATTCCAAATCAATTCTTACTTATAAATTTCTATATCTAGGTTAAATTCTTCCGCAATTCCAGCATATCACATATTTGCAAAAAGAGTTATCGTAAAACCTAAGTTTTACTGCTTCCTCAAAGCTGGATGCTGACTCAGATACTAGAACCAATAGATCCAAAGACTTCAATCGAGCTATCTAGAGTCCCAATAGCTACCAATAATGGAGAATATTTTCAAGAAACTCTTCAAGACAGACATTATTGAATGACCTCATATCCTCCTCCTTATAATTACTTCCTCTCAGAAGCATAAACTCCACATGCCCCATGCCCTTTAAAATTGTAACGATTAGAAAACTGGGTTTGAAATTAGCTTGTTGACTGAGAACGTAGCCAGATGATGTGACAGATAGTTTAAATAGGCCTAGATATTACCTCCATATTACCTCCATATTACAAGATAGGAATGAAGGGGATGTCATTTGATTGAAGAATCGAGGAGTTTGTGAAAAATCTTCTGATTTTCCACTCTGAGCGATTTCTTTATTCCGTAAAAATGGTGTCCCAGGAGACAACTGGGACTGCGAGATCTTTGTATAGAGAAATCCTGTGCTCCACACACAGGGTTTCACAGACAATCAAAATGTGCCAGTCCCAGTTCCATCCTTGGGAGTACAAGGGAGAAGAATAGGCGGCGGTGCATGTGAAAAGTCCCCAAAACTACATCTACCTCTCAAGATAAGTCCTTTCATGTCTCAAAGCGTCTCAGCTTTCATCCCAGTACATAAAGACTCAATTTCTTTGAAGTACCACAACCACGAAGCCTCTAATTTGATGTCATTTTTGACGATCCATCCCCATTTCCTTTTACAATTATCCAAAGTACCTTCTCAAACCTTGTAAACTTTCTTATAAGTAGTAGAGGGATATAATCTCCGGGAGCTATACACAAGCAGTTCATTGAGAAGGAATCCGAGGCGATATCTCTCATAGGGAACAACACACATCTTTAAATTGATAGGTCGGGTGGGATTTTTTCCGGAGGGGACACACCATAGGGTTGTT
Organism: Agrenia bidenticulata; assembly: GCA_034694785.1. Lineage (NCBI taxonomy): Eukaryota > Metazoa > Arthropoda > Collembola > Entomobryomorpha > Isotomidae > Agrenia > Agrenia bidenticulata. The sequence continues at coordinate 1,862 of JAQFYM010004040.1, read as the reverse complement.
TATTGCTTTTTAACCCATCAACATCCTCTGGCCACCAATTTCTCGCTTCACTTCCTTTCTCCTACTTTCTCCCTCTGTCAACATCCACAAATACAGAGGAGGAGTTATGGGGGAATCGTGCGACTTCCGCAAATCCCAAAATCCTTAGCACAAAAACTGTGATCCACCTTAGATATAATGGGAAAGAGAGAGGAAGCCTTTCTGAAAAATTCCCTTGTTTCCTTTCCTCCCCCTAAAATATAAAAAATAAAATCTCACTAAATTCAGAAGGAAAGGCAATTAGGATTTGTGATTGTGGAAATGGTCTGAAATCAAACACCTGGGCTTCAATCTCAGGTAGTGGTGGTTCCTCTCTGTCTCCTTCCCGGGTATTTACCTTTCACTCTTCTCTCTTATATGTTTATTTATATATTGAGAGAAATATTTTATACTACTCGTGTGTGTGCATAGACCTTGATTTTGATTACTATCCCAGAGGCCAAGGTAGGGACTCGTGGAAATCATTCACACTCTAGTCCACACCGTCTCTCTCCTTCCCAAGTCTTTTCTCAGACATCTCAAATAGTCAAATACAAATGGCCTTTGGACCTCTTCCTATGGTAGCCCTTGTGTACAGAGATGATGATGTGACATGGCACTTTTACTACTTTTATTACACGTTAAGAACCAAAGACTCGGTCCCTCTGCTTAAAGTGGTGGCAGTAGAGAGGAGATTGGGTGGGTTTAAGTGAGATGAGGATTTCTTTGAAATAAATTGATGCACGAATATACATTTTATCATCCCATTTCCCCTGATGTAGATAAACGAGGGATGTCAAATGGTGTTTCGATTTTAGTACGATTTTTTCTTGCAAATATATTGGATTTTTGATAGATCACGCAGTAGGATCTCATATATCATAATTTTACAGAGGGTTTCTTCACGCTCTCTTCACTCCTTGCTCGACCTCCTTAGTTATCCTCCCAAGTTGAGTACCGCTTGTACCTCTTCCACCATCGTCCGCACACCCGTTCCCAGCCAGCCTCTTCAATTTCGATAGTTCTTGTTATGTTCCGAAAATTTAAAATCCTACCAATCCCCAACTCCTTCTTGTTTGATGAGAGGAGAGGGAAAGTCTACAAGATTTCCTCTCTCTAGAATTTCAATGTAATTTTAGCCCCCAGGTCGGAGAAAAGAATTTCCTAATGCGGTCCCTCAACCTCTCCTACTTCTAGATATAAGGGCCCATTAGACAGATTATTACTATAGACGAGTGAGGACCTCTTTCCCAGTTTCAATTCCTCTAATCCTTCCGCCTCTCCTATCTCCGCTACTGCCAAATCATTTAAACTACCAGTTTATACATGTTCAAGGAATGAAAAAGTCCTTGTGTGTCTACCCGTACTCTTGTAAGTACTTTCTGGCAGTGTATGACTTGTCGGTGTTGGCTATATCGAATTCGGAATCGGAAGACCTGAGGAGAGAACGTAGAGAAGCTTTTTTTCAACCTGTCTCTCTGGCAGGGAAATAAATTCACAACTTAATATTATTGCAACCTCATGCTCTGGTATAAAATATAGTAACATGGATATAATACACGAAGAGAGAGAGAAGGAAGAAGCCAATTAGATATGCAAAAACTCACAGGGGATTGTGAACCTGTCATATTGTCTCAAGTCTCCTCGAGCAACGAAGGGAGGGTTGTAAAATGTGTAGGAGAGAGACGAGGAGTTCAGCCTGGTCTCCAGTCACCAGACCAAAGAGTCTCCCAGGCCTGGCCAGGTCTCTTGGCATATGGCTTAGTTAGGGGTTGCATTTAACTGGGTGAAGAATAAATTGAATTTCCCCTACAATTTATTTTTTCCCCATTCCTTTGAATTTC
>JAQFYM010004039.1:0-16692 GCA_034694785.1 Agrenia bidenticulata | reverse complement strand
TTTACCAAAATTTTTGCTCAAGAAAACTTTTTTGTAATAAAATATGTTTTTTAGTATTAATTTATTTTCTTTAAAACCTATATTTTTTGGAAACACATTAAGTTTGTCTTTATTGCAAAATCTAATAATAAAAAGCTAAAAAGTATTTTCATGTTAAAGGTTTACCTAAAACTTATGGTTTTAGAAATTAGCATATTTTACCAAAATATTAATTAATTTTAAAATGGCTCGGGCCCAACTTTTTCTGTGATAGGCCCTGCTCATGAGTACTCAGAGGTACAAAAAGTGTGTTTTCTTTTAGGAAAATTGTGTTAAACAAGTCAAATTAGCATGGCAAAACGTCTTAAAATAATCCAGGTAAGATCTAGTTTTTTTTATACATTGTATATTTACAAAACAAAAAAAAAATTAGATCTAGTATTTGTAATTCCTATTGGGCAGGGACTGCATAGTATATGTGAAAACTCTATCCTGATAAGTTTAAAAAAGTTAAATTCATTTTGTCTTAATAAATCCAAAAAACTTGGCTGCTTAAACACTCACAGAACAATAATTATTAGCTGTATGCATATCTAATGATGTTTTACCCCTATTTTCTACCTGCTGTTTATAAACAAATTACATACTATGAAGGCGCATTTTTTTCTACCTGTGGGCTCTTTTTTCGTCTGGTTAGGAAGTTAAAAATTACCATGGTTTTTTTATTTTTACATTTTCTGTATTGCTTTCATCTGTATTGTGTTGTAAAATACCCTCCGGGATAAAAACGGGTGTTTTTTTACATCAGCGAGGGTTCATTGGCAAAGCGGTTTTATATTATATTTTTAACTCTTTGTTGTATTTTTTGTTCTCGGATATAATTTACCTCACGGTATGAAAACACAATACCCATAAGTGCATTTTTGTTTTATACCGGCAGGTATTAAGTGAATCCTGCGAGTATAAAACAATACGCGGATTGTTTTTAAGTCAAAAAAAATAACATTTTTTTACTTTCGGCGTATAGAAATATCAACTTTGAATGCAATTGATGATATAAATGACAATTTAAAAAAGGCCTTATTACCTTGTTGCGTGATAATATTCTTACTTATTATTGCAACGAGCATATTATAACCGCGATTAGAATTTGTTATTAAACTGTAATATAAAGTAAAAAATTTCAATTTTTCAGGCGTTTTTTATCAGCAGGGACTTCTAAACAATAACCGTCACGTAAGTTCGTGTATGAAGTTACAGATTTGAGTCACCTGCAATGTAGCCGAGTAAGAGGGTGGGAAATTCATTTGAAAAAATACAAGATATATATGGCTATTAATTTTCCCGGTTTTTTTGTGTTCATAAATATACATTGACACAAAAAAGTTCAATGTGAAAAAATTTTATAGTGATTAACATATAATGTTGCGCAGAATTTCATTGACCGGTTTAAAAAAGTTTTAATCCCCACCGTCTATAAAAAATTTTCTGCCCATATTATAAGTAATGAGTAAAGATGAGTAAATTGAGTAAAAGTATGTTTGAGTAGAAACTGGCAACTCTACTCATTTTTTAATCATATTCTACTTTACTAAAAATGAGTAGTGTAGAGTTGCCCAGCCTTAGTGTGAAGCCCGGAGTATCAGTGTTAATTAAAAGATACGGTTTGATATTTACCTATTTTGAATAAGTCTGATACTGTGATTTAGTGTTCATTTCAATTCTTTTGCTAAATATGAATACAGGGTGTCCTTAAAGTAACCCAAAGCCAATTATTTAATACCCCTAAATTTAACAAATAAAATTAAATTAAAAATATTAAAGGAAAAAAGAAATACGTACTTTAAAAAATATTTAATATACAGACAGTATTTGAATGCTAAAAAATAATGATATTCTGTCAATTCTGTGTTTATATTTTCACAGAAAAAAATGAACTGCAACTTAAAGTATAAAAACACCAGATAACATTTTTAAAAAAGACAAAAATACATAAAATATTTTTGTCGATTTTTTTTTTAGCCATAATAAACATTTATAATATAAAGCAAAAAACTTGCTTACTTTTTTTATTTAGATTCTTATGTCAGATAAAATGCTCGAAACATGACCAATTGTTTTTTTACACAACATTTCTCTGTTTAAAAAAGTAGCAACAGCATTCTGAATCATTTCTGAAGACAAATACGACATACTACACTATTTTCTCTTTTTATGTTTCGATCGTTTAAATTCTTGTAGTGTATACCTTCATTTTAATATGCCCGCATATAAGTAGTCGTTAAGATAAAAATCAGGCAATTTCGCAGGCCGATTTTCAATTCCTCCCCGCCCAATCCATTTACCCGGCATTTTACTTAGCAAATTTCTGACAACCCGAGCAAAGTGAGCTGGTGCGCCATCTTGCTAAAAAAAACTCATCTAAGTGCAGAAAATTATTCCCATGTGTAAATACTAAAGTTTCGAGCTGGTTGAGATAAACAGTCGCTGCTATTATTTCATTGATAAAAAATGCCGAATAAGACGGTATATAAGTATTCGCACCCACACCATTACTTACCGCAGCAAAACCTGTTATATCGGCACATACCAGTGCGGATTTTCTGTCACCCACATCGTCTTATTCTGCTTATGCACAGAATTTGTAATAATTGAAAATAGGCACTCAGCAGAAAATAGTATTTTTCGGAGAAAATTATCCGGCTGGTAAATATTCGTTACCCATGTACTATAACTAATTTCCTGTTTGACAAATTTAGCTACAGTTGCTGACAAATTTGTAACTTATATGCCATAGTGTATTTATTTGTAATAACTTTAAACATCGTGGACTTTTTTAAACCGGTTGATAAAACAAGTTTACGTACTATTGAATGACAAGTACTTATAAGAGTATGTTATATAGTGTTCGTAAACAAATTTCTATCGAAATCGATGGTCTACTCGATTTTCGGGCATTTTAAACACTTCCACTTTCTTGAAATTTAACTACTGTCTTCCCTTGTAAATAAATAAAATGTTAGGTTCAAAATTTGGCTTTTTTTTTCAAATTTGAGAAAAATTTCGTGTTGTACAAATATAATGTATATTCGAATAACATGTATAGAAAAAAAGATAAGGCGTATGTCTATTCAGAAAAGGTTGACCTGTGTTATATATGTCCTGCTGATCCCGTGACCTATCTTTGTATACCATCAAATAAAACAAAAAATGGTAAATTTTAGCTTTCTGGTTGCGATATATACCTTTAAGTGTTTTTAAATATAAATATAAATGTTAATTAAAAAGAAAATATACATATCTGATTGATTACTATAGTTCAGTTGCAAAAAAAAAAAACAATATTCTGTACAAATATATATATATTTCAGCGAAATTAAAAATTTTTACACGACCACTTTTTGGGTAGACGGTAACTATTGATTCTGAAAAAATAAAATTTGAAATTGCTCTTTTGGTTCTGATAACATACACTACGTTATAATCAATAATAAAGAAAAGCCGGTATATTTGAATATAACATATTGTCCGTCGTTTATGAGTGAAGACAGTAGTATTCTCCGAACTGCACTTTCAGAATATAAGAGCCCGTTCCCGACAAATCAGATTAAATTTCTCCGTAATGGTTGCACACGAGCGATCGTGCAAAATAGAAACCATTTAAAGCCTTTCCGCTTGTGTTAAATGTACCATTTAATATGGATGTAATTGTGAAATTTAATTAAAAAAAGGATATTATTAATTATTATTGTGGCTAATTAACAAAAAAATCGATAAGTATATTGGATGAATTTTCAGATCTTTAAATTACCATACTTTTTGTTTTCTCCTTTAATTTCAGTTCATTTTTTTCTGTAAAAATATCAATACAAAATTGACAGAATTACATTATTTTTCCTAAGTCAGATGCTTTCTGTTTGTTAAATATAGAATAAAACTCGTTTTTTTCTTTAATTTTTTCCTTTAATTTTATTTGTTAAATTTAAGGGGTGTTTAATAATTGGTATTGCGTTTCTTTACGAACACCCTGTATCAGTGGCGTACCCATGATTTTTTGAAGCGGGAGGTAGCAGTTTTTTATTAAAAAAATAGGGCTTAAAAACATATTTTATGGATGTTTGACCATTATTATTATTTTTTGAAAAAAATTTAATTAACTTTTTTTAATTTGGATTTTAAAAATCAAAAAAATTTCAACACAAAAAAAAGACCCCCCCCCCCCCCTTAAATTAAGGCGTAATTTTTTCTAGATGGGTGGTACACCCCCCTAGCCCTTTCCCCTCTGGGTACGCGACTGCCCTGTATATATGCTTGTTTAAGTAACTCTATAGAAGTTTTTACACACTTATAAGCATAGATACGTGTTTATTATTTGAATTTTTCAAAGTTTGTAAATTTTACCGCGGTTATAAAAAAAACAAATAAATTGATAAAATTTATAATTGGTATGAATCAGGGTTGGCAAAATATTGCTTTTTGAAAAATATGATTTTTTTGAGTTTTTCGATTTTAATCAAGTATGTATTAACAAAAATACAAAATTCTATTCTGAATATCCGTTTGTTTATTTTTTATAAAAAAATGAGCATATATACGATAAGAAAGAGGATGTCATACGCAAATCTACAAACAAATTTATTAGATAATAGCAAATTTGTCTTTTTACCTAACTACACTATAGGTTGAAGTTGGCATTTATTAAAATATGTCTTAATTATAAAGATACCTTGAAGATCTGCGTGCTATTACGCTACTATACTTGTTAAAGAAGCGTTGCTTGATGTGCAAAGGCTTTATTTTTGCATGATTTTTTATGATTATTTGTAAATATGCTTTTATAAGGTTTTATTTACTGTTTATTGAACAATTAGAAAGTACATTCACAGGTTTTTTAATAACAGGGCTATCAAGCATTTTTAAAAAAATTCCATGTAAAGCAGGGTCTAAAAAGTAAAAAGATAATAAAATTTTTTAACATTTTTAAAGATTATTAATTTATTGTTTGAACTTTTTTTTGCAAAAAAAATTATTGTGCAAGGCAAAGGCCGTTCTTATATGTAGGTGCAACCTTTTTTTCAGAGACATTGAGTGCTAGGCTTTCTTCAACCCCTCTTTTAGGTACGCGACTGTAATATATATGAAAGTTGAATTCTTTAATGGACAAATTTTGGGTCATTAGTTACATAAAAATGATTATATTTATTTTTTATCCTGTTACGAAATCATTGCATGTGCCATAGACTGTGCGTATTTAAATATTTGTATGAAATTCAAGTTTCGAATTATTTTAAAAAAAATGCTTGTAAATATCAACAACCATGGGGTAGTATCTTCCTTATTTTTTATACCTCGGGTTTTATCAGATCTGAAAGTTTGATTAAAATCTAAAAAAAAAATCATGATGTAGATCAACTTTGATTTTCTTATGCAAACCCTGGTATGAATATACTAAAAGAAATGGACGTAAAGTTTTTTTTCAGCATTTGTAACAAGCATTAGTCCAATATATATTTGCGCGTCTTCACCTAATAGAAAAGCTTGAAACTGGTCTTAGTATTGCGGATTTTAGTTTCAATACTAAAAACTATTAACTGCTAACATAATTTTGAAAGGTTTAGGACTATATTCATGTAAAGGTATGTAAATTCGTCATCTTTTTCTGTGAAATCAGTACCGCGATAACTAAGGTTTTTTTATTTACAAAAGTAAATAGTTTATGACAGACGTTTAAGTTCTTTTAGTATGGCTTAAATTAATAATCATATGTGTATATTTGTAATATTTGAAGCCACCCTTTTTTTTAGTAGCTCCTCAATTATCCGGTTTCCTCTTGCTTAAAAAATTATATTTGTTACAGGGTAGTCGTATAAAAGGTTAATTGAGAGTTGCAGGGGCGTAATAAGAACGACTTTTCAGGGGTACTGGGGGCAAAATTTTATAAAAAGATTTCTAACGACATATTATCATTTTATAGTAACAAAAAAAGGGGTGTAAAAATTTATATATAGTTTGTGTTGTTAAATAAAAATTTATTTTTTAGCATGAGTATTTTGCAAACACAAAACGACCGAACGTAGGGCTTTTTCAGGCGGCTCCTCCGGGGGCAATGCCCCTTAACCCTTGACCCCCTTCCTCATTAGTCCGCTACTGAGGGTTATCATAAAAAATAAAAATAAAATCCCCTTTGACTTGTAAAGGTGTTCAACACAATTATTGTGTCTTAACAAAGGGTTTTTATTTATAAGTATGTCGTTCTAGTAGATCGTTTAAACGAACAACTCTGCTTAAAAATCCTATTTATGCTTTTTATTTGTTGTGTTGTATTGCCTGTATATAGCTAAGTTAAGTGCAAATCAAAGTTTATTTAGAATAGTTTAATTTATAGCTATTTCTATCTGAAAAAGTCAGAAAATAATCTTCCGCACTTGCTGCTCATTACTACATTTAGCGAGACCAAAAAAAAAACCTTTTAACATATTTACCTGCTTTTTTATTCCATTTACACACCAGGTATGTGTTTTTTATTTGTATTATTAAATGTTCTAAAAAGTGGAAAAAACTACCGGCGTCTAAAGGCCTAGTTTACAGAGGTACAAGTAATCACGGTTTTATTGCATATGTAATTTCATTCTCTAAACAAAAGCAATATACTTAAGCAAACAAAACGAATAACGGATTTTACGTTTACAGTTTGCTATTTAAATGGTGATGGACTTCACGAAAGAACAATGCAATTTGTTTTTGTCGTTTTAATCGCATAGACTTATATAAAAATTTAAACGCTTAATAATCGGAAATGATGTTGGGCGCTTCTTTGCAAAATAGGGTACCTGATTTGAGGGGCCCATTTTCGTGATGAAAAAAACAAAAATTAAAAAAGCATACATTTCATAGTTTTAACTGTTTTATCTTCTATTTTCCATTTTAATCTTATTATAATTATAATACTCGTCAAAAAATAAAAAAAAAATAGTATAAATCGCTATTTATAATCTAGGATGTAACCGGGTCGGGTATTGTGCCTTTCTCCGGGTACCGGGTAGTACTTTTTTTCCGGCTCGAACAATTGCAAAAAGGTGGGTTTAGATATGTGTGGTATGAGACACTGTGATTTTGGTGTGATTTTCGTAAGTTCTCGTATTTAATATAATGAAATTTTTTTTCACAAATAAAAATAACAAAAAATATTAAAGATGAATCAAAAGATAAATCTATTTTTTTATTTTTGCCAAAGAATATTTTTTTGCAGCTTGTGGATGCTAGTAACGCATAGTGTGATGTTTTTTCTAATAATAACGATTCATAGTTGACCTTAGTTTTAACTTTTAATATAATCTCCGTTTCTCGAACTACCGCCGGCTCAAAATTTTGTTAGTATTTATGCAAAAAAACTATTTTTTTTTGTAGATATAATCTAATAAAATGATTTACAAATATAATATCTACGTTACAAACCTTTGTACGGTATAAAAATTCTATAACCCTTTCACCATTCATCACACCCATAGGTGTGATGATAAATGCATTTAAATTTTGGAATCACGCCCATAGGTGTGATGATTAAATACCTTTTATAAAGTAAATCACACCCATAGGGGTGATGATTAAATCATTTTTTAATTTAAATCACACCCATAGGTGTGATGATAAAATTCCTTTGTTATTGAAATCACACTTATAGGTGCAATGATAAAACATTTCTTTTATGTAATTTTCCTTCATAGGTACAATGATAAAACTTTTCATATATTACAATTACACGTATAGGTGTAAAGATAAAACAATTATATAATTTAAATTATAGCTATAAGTGTAATGAACACAAGCGGAAAAAAGATACCGTTGCATATATAAATTTTGTTGACTGTGGTAACAGTATAGCAGGTTTCTATGCCCGTCAAGACATCTTATTTTTGTTTGATGTATTTGTCCGAAATGCATTATGTCAACAACCTTATCACAATTTTAAAGTTATAATAAGATATTTACTAGAAATAACAAGGTAATCTAAATAGTAGTACATATGTAAATGATTTCACTTTCCATTTTATGCATCATACTGTATTTTACATATTAAGATCGAACTATCATTATTTACAATGTATCCAATGTATAGGTTTTATAAATAACAAGAACTCCGAAAATCCAAATTTAATGGGCAAGCATAATTATCCACTTTATAAATTTTTTTGTTAGTACATCTTCGACACTTGGTAATATTGTAAAAATATAGAAAAGAGGGCCATGAATGGCGTATAATTGCAAACAAGCTGCTAATACACAATAATAACATCTTATATGTTCTATTAACACTTTTTTACTTGTCCTGTATGCTTTGAGTGTATTTTTATTTTGATACATTCATCAGAAATGCGAAATTCAGAAAGCCCGAAAGATAGAAAATATTATTTTGAACCCTTAAAAAAGTGAAAGGGTTAAAATGAAAAACGATCTCTTACAAAAACTGCTTAACTACGAGCGTCTTTGATTTGTTCTAAGTTACTAATAGATATACATTTTTTTGTGTTTAATTGAAATAAATATAAGCGGATTTAAAGAATATACATCCGAACTGAATTTGTTTACGTGGTTACCGAATAACAAATTTACCGGTATGATATTTATAAAAACCTATAGAATTAATAATCTAATATGTATATAAAATATCCTGCTGTTTTTAATTATGTAAAACCCATTTGATTTGCGTCTTGCAATCGCGTCAAAACGTAAGCGAATGATCTGAAAATTTAATAGAATAAAATAATCAATACCGTGTTTACATGTAAAAACAAAAATACAAAAAGCATATGTAAAATGTTTTGGGTAGTAAAAAAAACAAGTCATCACGCTGAGCTTAATATTTATAGATGTTTTAGATGTTTTTTTATATATCAACTTCTTTTGTAATGCAAAATACAAAGTAATTCTAGGTTTTATCTATGTAAAAATCTATAATAAGCCAAATTATGTTAAAACCAATAGACTGTATTTTCATTGTGTAAACTGTTTGCTTTAAATTTACAGTTCACATAATTTGATTTATTGTACACTGCAAAAAAATATTATTGACACAGAAATGTGAATTTTGCAGGGGTGATTTGCAAGAGATCTATATAAAAAAAGCGTAGAGATAATGGCCTAATTCATGGTATCTTGGGGAAATTAATTTACTGATTTTTGCATTTTTTTACTTATTTTTTTATATTTTGCATGTTTTTATTCGCACTTGTTATCATCTTTTTAAATATAATTTATTTTATATATTAATTAAATGAAATTTTTGTGTTTAAACACAAAAATATTGCTTTAATACGCATTTTTCATTACGAAATGCAACTTTTTTTTACAATTTAAAATTGGATTTCAGTATAAACAATAAAAAATTCAAAATTTACAGTAAGAATTGCAAACGCTATACGAAAAAGTAAAAAATAAAACTTATTGATGAAAAAGGAATTATTCTGGCTTACTTTAGTGATCTTTTCGTACCCTTATAAGAAAATATTTTTATATTTAACGTTATTCTACTTTATCCAACAAAACCAATATATTTGCTCTTTAGTTTTTATATAACCAGCCTTAAATGTGAAAACCCTAATGCGCACTATAGTATAAAAAAATATAATATGCTTAGTTTTTTGAACAGTACTTTTTTTAATACTCTTAAATGCACTTTTATCTTATAATTTCTTAGTTATTTTTTATTTATATTACTTGTTAGTCTAGTTTTGGATGATGGGTTCGAAGCTTAAGACTGCATGGATCTTGTCATATAAAGATGAATACTCATTTAACATGCTTCGTTTATATAACTAAACGTCAATCAATTATATTACTTAATCGTTCTAAATCAATCTTAATGGAATTTGTCATGCTACTAAAATCTTCTTAGGTATATTAAATGTATACCCACTAATTCGTAAATTTAGGTAGCTCAAAAAATGTATCTCGACGAGATGTATTGTTTGCGTACCCCAAAAACTGTTTTAAGCCCGCTTTAACATTTACAAAAAAGATTCTAGCATTCTGGGGGCAAACATTTTTACAGAGTAGTATTGACCCCAACACAGTAAGAAAATTCTCAAATATACCAGAAAAAAAAAATCCCAAATAACATCTAAAAAAGGAGGTTAATTTTCCATAATGACCATTATGCAGTTTTTTGCCTATATTGTCTATACCTTATCGGAGCCCCTGATCTTTTACAATTTACACATATATGTACCGGATTTTACATAAATGACTGTATATAAGTTTGCTCAAAGACAGAAAATGTTTTTTACAAATAATCATAAGTGTTCATATATAAGTCGCTGCTATAACAGTGGACAGAACAACGGCAACCATAAAACAGTTAGAAATTATAGCATTAAAATAAAAAATTGGTAAATTATATGTAAAAAGTTTTTACACCATTAAAAATACAAATTTTTACTCTTTATTAAAACTTAGTGGGGCTCAGCTAGGGTTCGTAATTTTAAGAAAAATAACGAATAATTATCAGTATAGATATTCGAATGCGTTCATACATTCGAATACAAGTGAATTTTTGTGAAAATGTAAAAGAAAATATTTTAAAGCATTTATACTTTTTTGTTTTGTTTTGTATGCGTATAAACGGTGCTCTTTTGATAATTAGACGTTGCAGGCAACCAAAAGCTCGGTTTTGCATACTCTTTGTAAAGCTCTAATAAAAATTCAATAGTCAAGATTTTTGCGGGAAATTACTGTTCATTTAGATGATAAAAAAAGTTATACGCATAATTAATTTTTTTAAAAAACATATACGCATGTTTCTTGTTACTTTTAAGAATCTTTTGCTATGTAGTAGCTTACAATATTTTCACCTTATAAATATAGGCGAAAGAAAATTGAGATGGGGTTTGTTACATCAAACCCCACCATTTGTTTTCGCGGATATGATCCATATCATAACTACGTTTTTTATCACCTTGTTTATTGTATATATTAGTTTATGAACTAAACTTTGGCAGGAGCACCAAAATAATTTGGATATTTTTTAAATATATTTTACCGGTAAAAAGAAAATAAAATTCTTGACAAAAAACTACGAAAAAATTGAGCAAAGAAATCAAATATTTGAATACCCCAACAGAGTTCGAATAATTCGAATATTTGAATTTGCAAATTCTGACCCCTAGGCCCAGTTATTTTTTCCTGGCTCTAGCCCAACTCCTTTTGCAAAAAGGCTTGCTCATGCGTAACGGATTGAGGCGAGAAAGCTTGTCCAAAACCTCTAATTTGCACGGGGAGGCATGACAAGAATGTTGCGATATTCGAAGTCTTTTTAAATTTGTTTAGCTTTGCATTTAAAAATATATTACACATAAAAAAAATTATAGATGCTTGTTTATTTGTACTTTTTAAGTTGTAAAAATATAATATTTAGATGGATTTAATCTTCTCCGTTGCTTCGTTTCTTATTAGTTATTTTTTCTTATAAGGATCCTTTGCATACGTTATTTTTTCGACAAAACAATTATTGCGTATTAAATTTACGGTGTTCAAAGAATGTCATTTAAGTGGTGTAAACGTAAAATAGAAGTGATTATATTTGTCTTAGATATAAAAGACAGATTTTTTTTTATATTTTTCCGGGTTGGTATATACAAAAGAACCGGGTTCCGGGTACGGGTTGGGTCAAGTATTCCAGGTCCAGTTCGGGTTTTGGATTACATCTTAGTTTATAATATAAAATGATGTTCAAATTATTATTTTTTTGATTTTTAGCATGTGTTTTTTTAGAATTATGGAATACAATCCCCACTTTCTTCATTCTTTATTTTTATATGCCCGAATTGCGACTTTTAGAACAGCTGCCCTTATGCAGAGATGCGCCGGGTGTTGTATTACTTAATTTTTAACAGTCCGTTGCTCTTTTTTTAAAATTACTCTGGTTTTTTTGTTTTTTAAACGGACTTCTTACCGAAAAATAGATTTAGCAGCCATTTTATAAGCTTTTGGTTTTTTTGAAGACATTATAGATGAAATTATTACTTTAAAATGAAATTCTCGTTTCAATTATTAGTAGGCCTTGGATAATTTACTGGAAAATAGTGGTTCGAAAAATACTGGAACCGGTACAATTAACCGGAAAAATTAACTGGTTTATTTTGGGCCTAATTTATATTAGAGTAAACCAGTTAATATAACCGGTTTTTTTTGTAGTAGTAAATATTGGGAAAGATAAGGGAAGCTTTTACTAAGATAAGCAAATATCATCATTAAATATATATTAAGCAAATAACAATTTTATTTCTTAATTACTACAAGAACAATTTTATATATTAGATAAATTTTTAATTGCCTTTATTGTTCAATATAAATCTAGTAATTTTAATAAATTTATTGTTTAAAATTTCAATGTAACCTCACTGGAAATATGGTAAACCGGTTAATTATCCAACCCCTAATTATTAGTTTGTCTTAAATCGCCGAACTTTCTTATTACACCGAACACAAATACTAGAATTCAAAAAATGAATACACTCAAGATCTAAAAAATCACGCATACATTGGAAAATGGGCTCGACTCTTAGACTCGGATTAAATTTACATATTTTCACAAAACTTTCTTCTTCTAAAACCTGTGGGATATCTTTTGAATATAAATGTAAATCTTGAAGTAGTTTTTTCTTTTGGTCTATGTTAAAACTTGTAATTGATCCTTTTTGCTTGATCTTTTCTTCCATATATATTTCTGATTCACGTTTAAACCACCTAAAATATGCTAAATATTTCATTGCAAATATCATCTTTCTCTTTTTCGTAAAATAATCCTTAGAATTAAAACATTTTTTCACCTTCTCTTTTTCTAGAATTCCTCTGCCTATAATGTATTGGTGTGGAAATGTTGTCCGGATTTCCATTTCATTCATCAGGAAAAATAATTTTAAAAGGTTCATATAAATAAATTTTCTTTTGGAGATTTTGCATATGCGTACATATAATTTTCAGTATTGGCTTTACATTCTTCTAGTAACTCGATAAAGATATAGTAATAATCGTAATGTATGTCTTTGTGTGTTAATTGCAAAATATTGGAAATCATAATTCTTAAAAGCCTCTGAATCTTTCTATGAGGACCAGCATTTAGAAAATGATCTAAGCACATCGGTGTATTATCTAAACTATCTTTTAAATAACTAGACCAATCCAATACTTGTATTCTTTTTAAAATATGAAGATAAAGAAATAGACAAAACTTACTTTGAAATTCATTCTTCACATAGTACTCACATAAAAGTTCGTCTAAACCTATTCTTATAAAATATATTTAGGACTTTATTTCCGGAAGTATAAATCCAAAGGATGGTGGATTTGTCTCTATCTCGATTAAAATATTCATTATATCATGATCCATTGTTTCATTTATACAATCTTGTTTGTATGTACTCAGTTTATCATGAAACGTACCGGCAAAACTTGATATTTCGAATAAAATTAGCGAAAAAATATTATTATATTCCATATCAATAATATACCTACCATTAAACATCTGTATTGCCAATTTTTTAAAGTCGGAAATCACGTTGGTTGCTTTAAGAAAGTCTAAAAGACTATTTTCGCTAATAAATACTACATTCAATGATATTTTTTCTATGTGTAGCCTTCCATTGTCAAATAGAAACCGGGGCAATAAATCATCAATCATTATGTAATTATATTTAGCCGATGCTTCCGACTGAAATTCCTTTTCTACTGGCAAGGAAACGTTTTCCGGCAGAATCTCCAAATTCCCGATAGATTCTATATTATTTATTTGTTCAGCTGTTTGAATTTTTGTAAAATCATCACTAGAAATATCTATTTCTACAAGATTTGAAACCAAATTAAAATTTTCATGATTCTGCTGCATGCTGACTGTCCATTCAGGGTCGAGATGCGTATTTCTATTAAAATACTCTATTGGGTCAAATGATGTAAGTCCGGACCTATCAACCTCCTGCCCTAAATACGCCCCCATAGTATTTATTTCTGAGTTTACATTATTAATATTCACTTTGCACTCATATTTTTCAACTACATGTTTATTCGCAGATTCCATCACTTTATCGTGTAATTTTTCGGCTTCGATCCCGATCCACTGATGCCCCTCATCTGCTATAATCTCATTATTTGGTGGACGAAAAATTGCATCTTTATTTTTCAATGTGCTACCATGGTTCCCAACTGTACATTGATCTATTCTTTCTGCGGTATAAACTGAATTTATTCTTAATTTTGAAAACAACCTAATCGTTTCTGGCCTCTTTTGTGCAATAAAAGCTTCGTCATTAATATTTGTTTTAGCATTGTCAATTCTATGTAAACAAGAAACTGCTTCCTCATAATCGAAAAATAAATGTGATTTCCGCTCACCAATATGGAAATCAGTACTTGTAAGAAATCTTTTATCCCTGTTCTCACATTTTTTGCTTATTGGTATATATCGTTTCTTTTCCATATATAACTCATGATCTGTGTATAGTTGCGATTCTCTTTCATCTAAATGTAAAAGTTTAGCATGAATGTTAGCTTTTAACGATGCGTCATCCGCACACGCATATGAAAGCGTTCTTTTTCTGCTTGACAGCCCTCCTAACTTACTTCTATCATTTCCGGCTGTTTCTATATGATTCCGTTTGTATCCATTCTTATTGGTTAATTGTAGTGCTAAAATGTAATTTATTATCGCAAACCACATATTTTGATTTCTGATCAGATGGGGAAGTAAAAAATTATATATTACTATATATTAAAAATTTCATAAGCTTAAAAGCATGATAAATAAGCTAATGTAGTGTATAGGCAATGGGTGAATATCATAAAAAAGGTATTACAATATTTTGAGCACCCGAGACGGTTTAGAACTAGGTCCAGTGCTTTTAACCCCTCGAACGTTCAAATAAAAAAGCTCGAAATTAGTACAAAAAAACGTCTATAGACGTAAAAAGCGCATATATAATATATATTTACTTTTTTAAAAATAAATAAAAGGCTGCATTTATATACAAATGACGCCCGAAAAACAATTATAAAAAACTTTTCGCATTTATAACTACTATTTTTATACTTTTTTAATTTGTGTTTACGAAAAGTATATATAAAAAAATTTTGTAAGAATAAAAAAAACTTGATAAAAAATTATTTAAAACGCATCTTCTTATTTACGTCTATAGACGTCATTGAGCGTTCAGGAGTTAAGTGATAAATCTAAGGGATTTCTAATTTTTTTGGGGATTTCCAAGATTGGACAATTAGCCTTAAATTTAGGATAAGTAGTAAAAAAATAGATTTACTTTTTTGCAACAAGAAATTACTTATTGCCAAAGCTTTATTTTAAGTTACAATAAGCACACTTTTAATAGTAATTTTACATTCCTATTTGCAAAACCACTTTGAAAACACATTGTAAAATACAAATTTAAAATTTTTGGCATTGTTAACGGTTACAATGTAAAATTTTTTATCATATCATTTTCTTTTTTTATGAAGGATCTAGAAGATAATTTGTAAATCCTCCTACCCCCCCCCCCCCGATTAAATGAGATTTTTATAATTTTACCAAAATGTTGAGAATTGGTTTTATTGATATTTAAAGCATAATTTTAATTGTAAAACTTTTTTTAATTTTGAAGGGATACACGAAAATTTCCGTTCCTATTTACAACCCCCATTCCATTTTTTTGGTATAAGTAAAATACAAAATTATATAGATAAAAAAACAAATAAAAACATTTTATAGTTTAATTTATTATAGGAAACGTCGTGGCATTGTCACTGCAAAAAAAATCATATTACTAATGAGTGCATGTATATTTTAAATGGAGAAAACAAGCTCAGGTTATTTCTTACGACGTCCCTAGTCTAGAGTTATTCAAATCTACACTTTGACTTCATTTTGCTTTATATGCGTACCATGAATCAGGCTTTACTCTTTTATTTACGGTCCTTATAAAAACTGGAAACACAACTAGGGTTAGTAACCACGGGGCCGATACGGGCTGTCGGGATTTTACGCAAAAAAACTTAACCCCGTGTAGGGTTTTTTTGCATATACGGGGTTTTCCTCTCTCATATTTGAGAACAACATGGTAAATCGTTTAACATGCAAATTAGGGGTAATTTATTTTAGACAAGCCTGCATTTATTACCATTTTGAAAAACATTACCGAAATATGGCAAAGAAAAAGATATGAATACCAACCTCCGTAAGCTGATAAGTATCTACGCATAAATAACAAATTATTAAATGTCTAGTACGGCAAATCTCAATTAGAAGTTAGCTGTTTTTGTTTATGTACACACGTTATTTCATTGCAAGATATAATGGGGTCCGTAAAGTAACGCAGTGCCAATTATTAAATACCCCCGGTAATTTAACAAATAAAACTAAAGGAAAAAAATAAAAAAACGAGTTTTATTGCATATTTAACTCCTAAGGAAATATATACGGAATTTACCGTAATGTAAATTCTTCTTTTTTGTGTATACCCGTATAAATCCGTGTCATAAAATATGCAAAACACCGAAGAGACGGAGGATTTCGATAGACATTACAAACAATATGGGTTGCCAAAATGCAAAGAAAATCAACAAAAGATCGTCATTTTAAGACGAGGATTGTATATTAATACGATTACACAGTGGATATGGCTAAGAATATAAGTATAATATGAATAAACGAATATATCATACAAAAAGAAACAA
>JAQFYM010004038.1:0-16697 GCA_034694785.1 Agrenia bidenticulata | reverse complement strand
ATTTGACCTGCGAGGTCGGGAAGTATGGTTCTATAGCTCATGACAGATTTAGATAGATAGATAGATAGTTAGTTAGATACATTTTTACAATTTTATGTAGAGGATGAAAAAATTTTTAAGAACCTTCAAAAAAAGAAGTAGTTGAGTTTTGGATGCTTCTTGGTTTCGAATTTCTCGAAGATGTAGAATCGATGAGGAAGAAGTAATGATTTTTAGCAGATCTTGCCGAGTTTAAATACTTTTCGGGTGGGGTGGGCATGGTAGATTGGGTCATTAAAGAAGTATTTTAACACATCAAGATATAACGGAACTTTTAATACATAAAAAGTTGCTAAGATAAGAAGCTATTGGCGAACATTATTTTCTGCTCATTTACGCTCAATTCATTGAAATCAAAACAATTTTTGGAATCGTAGTTTTTGATGAACCCGATGCTGATTATAGTGTCTTTAATTCATTGGAACAGTTTGAGTAACTTACTCGAGCTAAAAATCCTTATCATTTATTTCTAACTTGTTGATAGTGTGAGCTCCAAGAATTTCTTGAATTTAACGAATTCACCAAGCTATTGGGTTATCAGAGGTCAAGATTTGACGAATAAATCACAACTATATTGCATATATGTAGTACTGTAGTAGGTAGTTCCATATTATAGTTTCATTTAATTTGACAAAAGGAACTTGCATGGATTTGACTTGGGCAACCACGAAACAACATTTAAAGGCAAATCGCATGGTGTGGCTGAAATATTGTTAACCCAATAGGTTAAAACAGAATTGATTTTTTCTTCTACTAATTTTGAGAATTTTCTTTGCATTATTAGTTTTATTAAATTTGTGGATAAAAATAGGTACATAAAATATATGATTTTTCATTTGTCAGTCTGTTGCATTTGTAATTTAAAAATAATAAGTTCACCTGCGCGAATGCTAATTTATCCCAAAGAGAAGAGTATGTGATATCAAATACAATTATAAAAAATAGAATTTAAAGTGCAACTACTTATAAAAACACAAAAACCTAAATAATATTCATTCATACAAGCCAAAACTGTTAACCATTAAGAATTCAAAAAAGCTCAAACATGAGTCTCAGGAACAATTAGTATTTGAGTCGACGTGTCATTTCTCGTAACAAAATGAGCAGCCTTTGTTTGACCCGGCTCAAGTGGCGGTGACACTGGCCCCATAGTGACATGATTTACCCTCATCGCAGGACCCAGACCCCATCCACCCATTTTCCCTGCAGCATTTCTCAGCTGCGATTTAATTTCATTGAGTACCATGTCATTTTGTTGATGCTGTCCTTGCCCATGTCGAGATGTCAAGTTTCGGCTGTTATCCCCATATGAATCGCTAACTCGAGTGTCTGGATTGTAACCCAACATCCTGCCTTGCCCTCTTCTTAGCTCCTGCTCATATCTGGTCCCATCTTCATTGAACTCTGACCCATAGTATGCGGAGTCGGGGTCGGAAGATATTTGCGTAGAATACATCTCATCAGATAACTCGCCCCTTCTATGCCGATGGTGCCCTCTTAGTGACCTTGCCTTCTGTCTTGCTGGAAATGAGCCACTTTTAGAGTTACTCCCGACACTACCCGACATAACATTATTCCTAATATTCTGCACTCGCCCATCTTTGTAAAATGAGCTGAGTCTTCTTCGAATCCCAGAGACGACTTTGTGCTTAGTATTATACGCACTTCGACTTTTGACACTCCGAACGGTCTTCCGACCCGAGGGGGTCTTGGTGCAGTTATTATTATTGACATCTTCCGATGAGTCCTCTGACTCTTCTGTGATTTCAGTCTGAGACCCTGACACTGAGTCTTCTATTGGTTCCCCGTAAGCTGCATTTGTGACATTTTGTCGACCCTTCCTAGATCCCCGTTTCTCTCTTAAGGAGGGTGGGGCGCTTTTGGGACGTTTCCCCTTCTTCTCCTGGCAGCAATAGACTATGTACACCCCGTCAGATTTTTTTGGAGGCGACGCCTTATTGTTGTTTACCTCGGATGATTCTACAGAGCTTGACGTTGAGGAGCTCTCATCGATGCATTCGTATTGAGTCTGTTCTTGAGAAATTTGACTCTGTTCATGAGTCTTATTATCAGCTAATTTCTGCAGGAGCTTTGCTACATTAGAAATCTCAGATTTAGACAATTTCTCTTTCCCTGTGCCCCCACCAGTTCCTTGGGAATTTGAAGGTGGGAGTGGCAAAGGTTTGCCCCTTATTGTTTCAGGATGGAAAATTTGACCTCTTTGTAAGGTTGGGTTTCTTCGATGTGGATGCCCGTTTTCAACAAAAGCCGTGGAAAACGGGATAGGCTTCATCATTCTGGAGGCTCTGCCCTTAATAACGTAAGCATATAGGGCAAGGGACAATCCACAGAGGAAGAGGACAATGAAGCCCCCTCCTAGACTTGCGGCAGCCATTTTTTCCGCACAGGTCAAAGGGGCATCGGAGCCATTTCTCCCTCGACCATTGAATTCTTGTGGGAAGTCTTCCTCAGTCAATGAGGCTGAGTGGTCCTTAAGGCCCACGACACGGAGGGCGAGTCGTGAATCCCAATCATGAATTATGGCACTAGCATTTCTGATCTCGGTTGGGGAACGCTTGGATCTTGTTCCTGTGGTGGGGCAGTCACTCTAAAAAAACGTAATATGCATAAGAATTTTAAATCATTAATTTGAATTTGAAAAATATTGTTTTTTAGTTAAAATTAAATTTTAAATTAAATGAAACTAACCAGAGTGCAATCCATATCTTCTTGACAGGCATGGACCTTGGCAGTCAAGACCAAAGGCTCATTTGCCCTTTGACCTCGAAACAGAAATGCTTTAAATGTAAAGTGGTTGACCAGTTCGTTCCTTGGGTCTTTGAGAGGATGACTGTCAGCAATAACCTTAACAAATATATAAAATACGCTAAAGTAAAAATGAATTTATTATTTCTTAACAGCAGATACGAAATAATATGCTTCTATACCTGATATTCGTGATTACGACAACCTTGTCCATCTACAAGGGTAATGACTTCAGACGCATCATTTGGATCCAAGTTATCCAAATTTCCTGACGATGAAGCGTCCTTCATCCTCCAAACCTTAACTTCAGAAAGACGGGAATATTTCCATCCTTCGAAATAGCAAATCGACATAAAAGTTTAGAGGTCAAACATATCTGGATTGAAAAAAATTAATTTAATTTAAATTACCATCGCCACCCCGGACAATACTTCGAAGCTGTAGAGGCTCCCCGAGTTGGACAACTCCACCAGAATTTACCCGCTTCACATATAGTCCATTCGTTGAGCCTGGATTTTGTCTAAAAACACCAACCTCTGCAGCAAAGTCTTGACCCCCACCTTCAACAGTTGATGAAGATCGTCGATTGTCCCTGATAACCATTGGTCAACGAAACATTAAAACAAAAATTTACAGAAAACTTCTAAAATTAATAACGGCAAAACTTACAATGAATCTCCTGCAAAACTGATTGTCCTCGTATCAGCCATAGTACTTTTTTGAGGAAGGCACTTGATCGTAGTCACTTCGTCATCAGCCAGTGCTAACGTCGGAACTCGAGGGAATACCATTGTTAAACACATGTACTATAATTGAGTAGAGAAATAAATAATAATGATTACGTTATAATTAATATTAATTAACTATGAAGCTATAAAACTCACGTCTCCGCACTGTTCCACTCCACAACCCCTAAGGTCAGTTACCGTCATGTGAAAAGTGTCCACTGACCCTGGTACCTTGTCCATCCGGCACTCATTCGACGTCAAAGGGTCCTGTGGTCTGTCCCTTACGTATGGAATATGGAAGCCAGTTTTCATGTGAATAGTTGCTCCAAAATACTCCTTCGATCGAGTTTTAAAACACTTGATGTCTGAGAATACGAAGTCTGCAAGCAAGTTGTCACACATTTAAAAGATATTACAGACAATTAAGCTTCATAAAATTGTAGACATTATTATGCAAACTCACCTGTAATTACATTAGGATCTGCCCCCGGATCAGCCCCAGAGTCATCTTCACTAACCGATTCCACTGATGCCCTAACCTTATCCCTTAATCTAACTCTCTTTATCCCACTACTACCCCCACTCCCTCCCGGGGCACCAGGGGCCCCACTCCCTCCCGGGGCACCAGGGACCCCACTCCCTCCCGGGGCACCAGGGACCCCACTCCTCCTAAAGGCGGAAGCTTCCCGGGATGATACTGCTGGGGTTGCTCCTACATTCGAAATCCTCGTTCTTGGAGAACCTGACCGTAAAGACAAGCTCCTCCCTACGGATTCAATTTCTGGAGGACTAGGAGGGAAAATATCCTCCGGTGGGGCTGGGGGCAACTCACCTCCTGAACCCCCGCTATCAGGCCCTCCAATTATTGGTACTGAAGTTCCAGAGGGTCCTGGAGGACCTACTGGGGCAAAGGTAGACATAGGTCCTACAATGGGGGGCTCTACTGTATTTGTAACCGGGGGAAATACTAGCCCTGGTCCTGGAGTACCCCCTGGTTTGTAGGATATGACGGCAGGCTGTGGTTTGTTGCTCCCATATCCTGGCTTTCCTGACCCCAGTGGTGGAATCGGTCTCGGTGTGGGAAATACTGGCATGGGGTTATATGATCCTTCTAATGGTGTATCGACATCGTCACCCTCGGACTCGTAGAAATCGTCATAGTCCATCAGTCTCCTTTGCAAGGTTGATGTATCCGAGGTCTTTGCGTCTGCTGGAGCTGCTGGAGTTCCATGAATAGATGGATTATTTTTCAAGAGGCTTGAACTTCTGGACAAAGACTCCAAAATCTTAACTCCTCCAGATTTTTGTGAAGATTCCTGATCCTTTTTCAAATGGATTGGAAATCGACTTCGAAAACTGGTGGGATTTGGATCTGGGTTGGGACCTTTCCGTACTTGACCCCCATCTTTCGAGGCCCAAGACCCGGTAAATTGCAGTAGGAAAACTACCACAATCAACGGAATCACTTTTATCACACTTCGTACTGCCATTTTGTTGTGGACAAAGAGTTTTTTTTACCTGGGAACTAAAACCATAATTGCTACTGGCAATTTAAAAAATATATATTTCAAATGTTTGCTTCAAAATGTTTCACAGATATTTCCGAATGTTTCCCCGTTATGTTTTTTTAAACCACTAGAACAAACAGACTTAACTCATCCACCTCACTTAAAGGTGACAAATGTACGACTGACCAAGTCCGGTTTGTTCCAAATTATCTCTACTGGTTTCCGATAGAGAAAACCGCTTGGTGACCCAGTAAAGTTCGTAAACGTACTGGGTTTTCTGAGTGTCCTATTACTACATTACATACACTTAAGAACATGGATTAACATGGGGAAAGAGGGGGAACAGGTATTACATAGATTTTATCAGCCAAATGTGTAATATTCACTTTAATAAATACATGCAAGAAACCACCTCCATAGTATTCTTAGTCGGTAGTGACACATTCCCCTCTTGATATTGATACATAAAGGCTTAAACCCTTTCATTCCAATAAACATTGGATCCATATCCCGTGGGGATTGAAGGGTTCTAGAAAAGTATAGGACAAGTTGTCTGTCAATGCTCCAACAGTAGTTGTCATCAGTCATAATAATCGTGTTGGTCAGAGAAATTTATGGTCCTAATAGGTTTCTAAATTGGATTTCATGCATTCTTAGACAGACAAGCGAAGTTACTATGTGTATCAGAGTTCGAATTCATTTTTATGTGAAGGGATACCAAGATTCGTGAAAAATAACAATTCACTTGAAAGCTTATAATATTTAAATGAAAATATTTAAATTATTTAATTTGAAAAGAGGATGGAGCTGGAGAAATAATTTAAATATCAGCATAAGAAGTTGATGGAAAGATTCAAAAGATCAAACGATATTTAATTTAGCTCGGTCCGTGAAATAGATGCAAACATTTATTCAGCAGCAGTCAAATTCATTAAACACATACCATCTCAATATAATTGGGAATAGAAAATTTAGATAAAATAATTGAATGGACTTATAATTCGAATCATTAATATTCCTCAGTATAGTTATAGATCAGTAGAAATTATAATTAGAAAGTCTATAGTAAATTATTACTTATGAGATAGGTTAGCCGCAAAGCTGTAATAATAATAAGCCCATAAAGGAAAGACAATCAATCTCCATCAACTGCCTATTTGCGGAAGATTGTAAACTTTTGTAACCCTTTTCTCTTCAAGAATCTCAAGCTGAGCTACTTCTCTATTGCCTTCAAAATCATTGGAATTTCGGGATTCCTTTCTCTGAGGTTTAGTCATAATGTATCCACAACCACAAAATAGCCCACAAGGGTCTCATCCATTTCCCCAAGTCAGTACCACCAACATCCAAGATTACTATTGAAAACAAAATTCAAAAACGAAAGGAAAAGTTTGGCCGATCGAAGGGAGTCACATACATTCCTCAGAAATCTCTTGAGTGGGATCTGTTACAAAAATAAATATTTAAAACACAAACAACTATGTAAATAATCCTATTCATTATAGGTACCCACCATGCCTTCACAATTTTGAGGGTCTACCAGTTTGGAAAATAAAAATTATCAATCCCAAGGGATACGACAAGGAATTTAAATTGACCTAATGCCCCTGCAAAGTTGTCTGTAAAATAGTTTGGTATTTAGGTCTAGGTGAGGTCACCTTTGCCATCTTTGCATGGTTTGAAATAAAACCAAGCCGGTCATGCATGTATTAGTTAGTAAATGTATTGTATTGGAACCTAATTGACCTTATTATGAGCGGACTAACGTTTGGAATAAAAAAATTATTGACTCATTCTGAAATGGTTAGTATTGATCCTAAAATGTGCATGTACCAGGTAGTTAAATCAGAATTTGATACCCCATTACAAAATATACAAAACGAGTAATCCTAATCCGTATTAGATGTATCAACAAATACAAACAATCCCAACAAGTCAACACTCATTTTCCTACAGAGGGTCTTATCGGCTAATAACCTCGGCTGGCAGCAATGAAAAACATATAATTACATATTAAAGCTATTAAATAACGATTGCTAATCCATTTACTTCTACTATTGCCTGTAACATCCATATTCCACAGTATCCTATAGAAAATTCGAGTTTCAAAATCAGCTTCATTTATTACAAGATTTGTAGCAATTTAAAAAAATTCTAAAATGCTGAAATATGCCTGTAATATGAGCTGGTTCTCTGATAATAGTGTTTAACGTGGTGGAAAATTGATCCAAGAACTGCATTAAGACAATTGACAAGTACCGCTGCCCGGATAAGAGTCTTCAGATTATAAGTGATGAAAGCTTTTAGTTTTAGGCGAGCTGACAGGCCCAATTCAATCTTTAATTACTACACGTCGCTGTGCACGCTAAAGATTATCAGCATTGGGTAATCGCCTATTACATAGTCTCAAGGGTCGTCCAGAACCTATGCAAATTAATAATAAATTTTAACTAATTGTTTTATGCCCTTATCTAAACATCTCATGTATGTTATTGTTCAAGGATATTTTGATCCTAGACCTCCCCCCTCTGCTATACTCAAATTGTGAGTGCCCCTTGTAAGGATTAACTAATATGGGAGGATTAGTTGGTTAAATGGTTATTGTCACACTTTTCTGCATATTTTAATCATTCCTAAAATGTATTGTGAATCAACGTCAACCAGTTTGGTGACCCTGACAATAATCAGGCCCACGAAATTTCGAGCCTTGTTAAGGCAACTAGGGAAAAGTAGCACATTTTATTGCAATTGTGAGAATCTTTAAGTAGCCGATTCTCCAGAGACTTGCTCTATTGTTGGAGCTGTTGAGGTGATACGATTTCGAAAAATAATCTTCTTAATCACTTACTCTAACTGGTTTACCGAGGTAGCTTGAGAATATAATAAGAGTCAGGCAAGTTTTCGGCCTGAAGGGAAGGCCGAGTGGAAGGATTAAATATTTAGGTCACTCGGGCAATGTTGGGATTTCGCACTTTCATTGTACTTAAGCATTTAAAAGTATGAGATTTTTTCAAAAGTGACGATTTTGATACCTAAGTGTGAACTCGGCATATAAATACACCAGAACAGGTTTTCATATCTTCTACCAGCAATACTATGTTTATCCTGGAATATGAGTTTCATGATGATCGAAAATTTATATATTTTTGTCCAGTAAAAGTTTCTTATGTAAATATCTGTATCATACTGTATAACATTTGGTATATTATATCGATATCTCTACAGACGCGTTCTAAGTTACCTTATGGTTATATCACATTCAATGCTTTTGTTAGTATAAGGTAAATTTTAAATGTTCAGATCTAAATCGGAAGATAGAATCCCTATTAATAATTTATTTAGATGTTAAGACAATGCTTATGCCTAAAGTTAGAGTTTAAAACTGAAATAAATGTGTTTAAAATGTTAAGAATAGCATATTACCGATATTAGCTACTAGATATTTCATGGAAATAAAATAACGTCCAGAGTAGTAGAGTAAAAGCTCAAAGGTAGGGCAAGGCAAGGTATTTTAACATATTTTTACAACAGAATACAGACCTTGATAATAATCTCATAAACAAGTGTACATGAAATACATTCTTGTTTACTTGAAAGGAGACACGAGTCGGGAGGTAGTGAGATGATTTAAGATATTTTTCTAAAAGTAGTTCGGAATTCACTTTCATTTAAGGAATTTAATTCCCAATTCCCTAGTCACTAGTTGTCCCAACTTTTATGAGCCTACAAAGACTGATGTTTCCTTAGGTTCGGGTTGTCCTCGGAAGTTGATCGTAAACATGTTGAAAATGTTGACGCGACATGGAAGATGAGCCAGATTCAGTAAACAGCCATTTCGTCGTCCCCGAACTAAACTATGTGTGTCTACAATTACAGAAGCATTTAAACAAGCTAACCAATGAATTCCTGTGCATGCCATATAGCTAAATCCCTCGTCAATTTCTAATAGATATTTTTAAGAGAAATCTCCTATATTTAATCTGATATGGGCTTTGTCGTTATGACAGAAACGATTGTTTCCCCTGAATAAAATAATCATAATAATTACCAGACAAAATCGATAATGACATGAGTTTTTATCCATATTTGCATCTTAGGCAGAGCCTCCAAATTGTTTTGAATAAAGTATTCTAATGCACATCTTCACAAATCAATCCGACGCCCCCTTCAAAAATGGAAATCTCAAATAATTCGGAAACCTTACCTCTATCAACAAAACATGAAATCCTAGACTCAAATCCTGAATCTCAAGTCCAATCCCAAGAATACAGGAACAGGAAAGACGATCCGAATGAGAGCTCTGCGAGATACCTGAATTTGCCAAAATTTTTAATTGATGATATCTCCCAAAATAATCTTAATCCCATTGGGATTCAGAAAGATATGCTTGTGTCAAGTTCTGCAGTGGCGGACCATATTTATAAATGGACAACGAATCCCGAGGAGGCGAAAGCATTGAGTTTAGAAGATCTTTCGGGGATGTCACAATCAGAATTAATCGCTCAAGTACAGTTGATAACTACAATCAATTAACTAAAACATCTTAAAACATAAGACAAATCCAAAGTGAGTCGACCTCGATTAATTGAATTTGATAAACATTAAAATTAGGTTCTAAGTGACCAGAAAAAAATCTCAGAACTTAAAAATCCTAACTTGGGTTCCGGTACTTCAGAATCCTATCAGAAATTAAGCTCAGAGCTGTCTCTCAAAATCGATTCAGACTGTACCGGAACTGCTAACCCACTAAATAATTCAACGCACGATATCAAAATCTTGAGATCTAAACTCACAGGCAATAACCTTCAGATAATTCCTGAAAACTCTGAAGTCCCCCCAGTCGCCTTGGAATCCTCAGTGGAGATCGAAACACCCTCAGACCTCCATCTTATCCAATCACCGTTGATCACAACCCCTCCCTATGAGTATATACTAGTTTCGAAAGAAAACGAAGCGAAATTACGGCTTTATTTAAACCCTCGTTTGGACAAGTCTTTTGGGCAAGAAATCGACAAGTTGAAGAATAGTCAGTCCGCACCTACCCCAACATCCAATCGATCTAATAATAATAATGCTAACGAAACTGAGAGACAATACACCCCCTCGCCCTCAGATCGAGTCTTTGGGCCTGGGGTAACAATTCATTGCTTTGATCCGTCAGATATTGACCTGGAAATGAAAAAAATTATCATCGAAAATCCACCACTCACACATGGGATTGTTAGGAGGAAGCCAAGGAAGGAAAGGGGGTCATCTGTTCCTGCGATTGATTCTTACTATGGGACCAAGGATCTGGCTATGGTTGGTCACGCTAGTTACTTCATTCCGATGTTAACTTCAATCGAGCGTAAAGGTAAGCCTTAAGTATGCCAAACCGAAAACAAATATAAAAATTAAATTCCATTGCAGCAATAGGTTGGAAAGATCAATACCGCTATGGTAAATGGAAGTACTCACCACCAAACATTCCTTTGTTGACCTCTGGTCACACACCTCTTCGACATAATCTTTCCACCAAAGGCAAAGGTATCCACCACCAATCAGGAAGTGAGGTTACTAATAGTTCTGAGTACATAGGATGGCGACCGTCCATGACGAGTCAGAGAATCTTGACCATGTCCCACTTACCATGTCTGACAGAAGCAACCCAAGAACATGTAAAAGCTATCGACGAAGATGCTACTGAATTGAACTTTATTGCCATGTCCGACTCCAAGGGTTCCAAATCTTGTCAAATCATAAGGGACAAGGGGAACATTAAGAGATTCCTTCGATGGCTCGTCCCTTGCATCAAATCAAAGAAAGGAAATTGCAAGGATAATGGTAGCGAGTCCTCGGGGGATAGTGAGGATGAAAATGAAGCTATTGGAACTATAGGTCAAGCGTCAGAGGGGGCGGAGGTCAACAATGGTTCATCTCATCGTCCCGATCCCCCTCGTCATCATAACCATCAAAGTCATGGTCATGGCTGTTTCCCTTATTATAGGCATTCGCATAAAGTTCAAGTCACAGGAGGTGATGTCCCAGTCTCGACTGATGACAGTATTGTGTCAGTTCCTAACAAATTGGGACCCTTGTCAAGTCTAGATCATAAGACCCCTGATGATAAACATGGAGACAAGTTGAATGTTAAAATGTTTTCTGAAGATGTGATTAAGACCGATTATGAAGTCAGTAATCTAAGTGAGCCCTTTTGTGTACAAGAACTGGGTGAAGGGAAGACGGCCATCTCAGAAACTATTATTAAAGGACAAGAAATTGCGACTATGGAAGTAGTTCAGCAAACAGAGATCAATACGCTGATCGTTTCTGAAATTAATCGAAATCTGGAGGATCAAGATGAGATTCATTCGGGGAAAATCGACGAACCTCAGACCACTGGGGTCAAATCAGCCACGCAAATCCCAAGTACATCTTTGGGAATTCAAGCCACAGAGCTGCCTTCAGAGATCACAACAGGTAACTACTACTACTAAAACATTGATGCAACGAAGTACGCCCCAAAACCATATCATAATATTCTTCCTACCAAATTACTTCATCAGATCCAGAACCATGGTCAACTAAATGTCAAGAAGATGACGGTGCTGATTACGATGATAACTGCTCCAACTATTCAGAATTTCTCGCAACCCCTGATACTATAATTTCTATTTCGACTGAAGATGCCAAGGGAATTTCAGATGGCAGTTATGAAGATGACCCCATGTATGGGGACGATAGCTCCACCCTGGCTGACACTGATTTTTCTGACGAAAT
The DNA here is from genome assembly GCA_034694785.1 of Agrenia bidenticulata. Classification (NCBI taxonomy): domain Eukaryota; kingdom Metazoa; phylum Arthropoda; class Collembola; order Entomobryomorpha; family Isotomidae; genus Agrenia; species Agrenia bidenticulata. Next base: position 4,897 of record JAQFYM010004038.1, on the reverse strand, counting down.
TGAAGAGCAAGTTTTCGAATATGACCCTGGACTTGACTACGCATCCATGCCCGAATCTAGGTTCCTAGATCCTAAGGATCTCGAACTTTCACCTCGGTACGCCAATTTCAAGCTTCTGAGCAACGGTATGATGGCAAGTGATTATTACGACGATGAGGATGATGACCCGAATATGAGTGATGGTCAGTACAATTATTATCCATCGGAAGATGAGGATGAGGATGAGTCTGGAAATTATCCGAACCAGAATGAGATGGATGGTTTATGGAGTGAAAAGAGTACAATATCATCAGGGATTTCAGAATGTACTAAGGCTACCAAAGGAAATAAAGGACAAGCAGGGATTAATAATAATGTGAATGAAAGCTCAACTTTATGAAAATACCTTGAGACAGTATCAAAATTATGGCATGTAATTTTGTAGACACAATAATTAGTTAGCACGCTGAATGGGATTTACTACACATAAATAAACCGTAAACAAGTAAATTATAACAAGCCTTGGAAATTCTTAATATTCGACATGCTTCACTAAACAAAATACTAATTTATAGTCAGAACAATCGTTCTCGACTCTCGTCCAGAGTTCAACCTACTGGGTGTCAGGTACCCTCAAGTACCCTGATACTTTCGGTAACAACTGCGGTACCAACAACAAGGTGCTCGTTTGTGTAACAAACAGCAATGGGCTAATAATATACTCCCCCGGTTGATAAATTTTAGTATCAAGTTAAAGTAGACGTGGCTGGGTATCAGCTAATGTACGAACTACGTGTAAGGGCATAAATAACAAATGTAATTAAATTAATTCAATGTAATTAAATAAATTAAACTCCCAAATACGTAAGGAAATAAAGCATAGAGAAAGGTGGGCTGGAGCGAAGCGGAAATTTTCAAACCGGGGATTCCAAAAAGGACGGAGGGTCGGCCAAATCTCCCCTACTTTCGAAATCTGTTTTAAATTATACTTTTCGCACAACGTCGACGATATTATCGACGTTCGATAAGTTCATCGACAGTTTGACTAACTAACGGAGGGTTCTTTATTGAAATGCGTATGATTCATACTCTTTTATTCGTGTTTGTAACTTTGCCAAAAATTCTGAATTTTAAAAACTTTATTCTGTTTCAGTCGTATTAAAAAACTATTGTAAAATGTATCGACTTTTAATCTAAATTTTATGAGTTACTTTCAAAAGCTATTTACTGGTTTTTTACTGCTTTCTAAGGAATTCAGATTTGAATTTCCTACTTTGATTTAGTAATTAAACGAATTTTTATTAATCGTTAATTCGTCATGTGATTGATTGGGTGAGGTGCATTACCGTTTAGTTAGTTAGAGCATGTCTTACCACTCTAGCCCTAGCAATATTTCATCGGGCTATGGCGATTCAATCTTTCTATTCTTCCTTGTGAATTGTAAGTGAAAATCGGGTAAATTGGTGTACATATTTAAAATTCCAGAGTCTGTAAACCTTGCTCGTATTCTGGCAAGACCTACGAATTCTAGACCAGCTTACCTAGCAGTAGCAACGACATCCAAGTTCTCGACTAGTGGAAATGGTCAACGAAGCAATCGAGAAAATCTACCAGCAACGGCTGACGTCAACTTAGCTGGACTGAAACGAGGAACCGGAGGTCGATCGTCCTTTAATGGAGTTGTCGCTACCGTTTTTGGAGCGAGTGGATTTGTGGGCCGCTATGTGTGCAATAAATTGGGCAAATTAGGAACTCAGGTAATCAGATACTAGATACTATCATATCTAACTAAAATATTCGGATCAGTGCATGAGATATTAAAACTTTTAATTTTGGGTTTTTGTTTAGGTAATAATCCCTTACCGAGGGGACCATTACGATGTGCTTCGACTCAAATTAGTGGGTGACCTAGGACAAGTTCTGTTCTTCCCGTTTCATCTAAGGGATGAAGATAGCATTAGAAAGGTAATAGAGCATAAATCGCATGTGTTTACTGTGTTGACTATGAAATTCTTAATCTGTTCTTTTTTAAACTTTTTACTTTGATCTATGCAGGCCATGAAATATTCGAACGTAGTCATCAACCTAATGAGCCGAGACTGGGAGACAAGAAATTTTAGCTTTAAGGACGTACAATTAACTGGGGCACGGACAGTTGCACGAATTGCTAAGGAATGTGGTGTTAAACGACTAATTCATTTTTCAAGCTTGAATGTTGAACGTGATCCAAAGGTATTCAGTTGCTCTATTTTAGGTCTGATTGCAAATAAAATATTATATGGGAAAATAATATATTATGATTGTTTTTTAACACTCGAAGGGTCTTATTGTCCCAGGAGGATCCGAATTCTTGAAAAGAAAATATGAAGGCGAACAAGCTGTAAAGGACGAATTTCCTGATGTCACGATTTTCCGACCAGCAGACATTTATGGGCAAGAAGATAGGTTCCTTCGATATTATGCTCATTTCTGGCGAAGAAGCTTCCAATGGCTTCCACTATGGCATCGAGGAGAGAAAACCGTTAAGCAACCCGTTCACGTCAGTGATGTTGCGCAAGGGGTTGTCAATGCCCTAAGAGATCCTGAGTCCATTGGGAAGACATATGACATTGTAGGGTAAGCACGTACTGCATGGTTTCTTTGTATTTTATTACGTGAACAATTGTTGGAAATTTCCGAATTTAATAAAAATTTGTTGCAGCCCTAATCGTTATCAGCTGGGAGAACTTGTTGACTACTTCTTCCGGGTAATGAGAAAAGATGAAGAGTGGGGATATCGGCGAACAGATCTTAGATGGAGTCCACTGTTCCAAATGCGGGTTTCTATGACCCAAAAATTTTGCCCTTCGTGGCCAGTTGCTTATCTTGGATGGGATAAGATAGAACGGGTAAGTTAAATAAGTAGTTTTTGTCAGATCCGTTAGTTAGATAGCTTGGTAGTAGTTTATAAATGGTGTTTTCATAATTTTTCTAGGATCATACCACCGACGTCTTAACTGCAGGAAATCCAACATTGAACGATTTGGGAATAACTCCAGAAATAATTGAACACCGAGCTGAATGGGAATTGAAACCGTATAGACATGCCAGCTACTACGCGGAAGAGCTCGGAGAGTTCGAAAAGCCTGCTCCACCAAAACTTGCAGTTGAATATTAGGTCCTCTATCCTTAAACGATCGTTGTTTTGTCATTTTTCTGTGTAAATCTGCTTTACCGTCACTCGGTTGTAAAATAAGGAGAAAGTATAATGAAGTAAATGAAGTAGTGTCTAGTATTAAACAATCTGGAATCTGCTAGTTCGACGAATCTTTAATGATTGTATGGCTTAGTATTCCAAAGTTACAAATGCCGAAAAAAGTAGGTACTATGTACAAAAACGACGCATCAAAACTGACAACCCTTGTCAAAATCCAAGTAACCCAAACTGTTTATTTTAAATGAGCTGGATAATATCACTGCTCTAAAATTTGAAACCACGGATCCTGGAGTGACCATAATTAAAATCTGCATCATGATATAAACATTTTGTAATAAATGGTTAGGTTAGGTGATTAGGTCTAATGAGTGAAATACACAAATGAGTAAAAAGCATAGCAAAATTTGTCCCTTGGGTAGAAATAGACCTCCCTTAAACTGTATCAAAGCTGAACGTACGACATTCACTTCCACGTATATTGAACGAATTCGCTAGGGATCCTCCCAAATCAGATAAATCAGAATAAGAGAAAACTAAACGAGAAAAATATAAAGATTAGTTTTTTATCTGATTAATTAACCTGATTGGTTCTCTCTCCTCTATCTATGCACAATAATCTAAAAAAACGCCTAGTCCAAGTGTATCTAAAACATATTAACAAATATTTTAGCGTCTCTAAATTATATTTGTTCTACTAAATCTGACTACGATATCTGAATTTATCTAAGAATCACACAGATTAACGAAACTACAGGGATAAATAAGCTTGAGAGGTTAAAATTTTCATAAGGATTGCTTTGACTTTTAGAGTAACCTAAAGTACTCACTTAAATTCCAAGCCTAGGGCCATTGTAAAAATTCCATAAGCTGTAAAGTTCTATATTTAGCCAACTTGATAAAAGTGACCTTTCAGGCTTTATTTAGAAATTCTCTTGCGTTTCCAGTCTCAATAAACGCAAACGGTTTTAGTCCTACCCTATTTGGGTAGACAGATTTGAAATGATTTTGATCCTTTTAGCTTTTGTCGGGTAGGGATTCGGCTCAATCAGCTAAATCATATTGGAGAATAGAAATTAGTGCTTCCTTTCAACTTTATTAACAACTATGCAAAATCAATAGTTACTAAATGAAGCCCATCGTCAATGTCATAATATAATAACCGTTTCCACATGTAAGAAGGATATGCATTGCGTATGCAAAAAGTCTTTTTTAAATTATATTTTAAATACATAAAAGTCCCTTCCACAGTAGGTATAATGATTTGTAACTTAAAAAATCCAAATATTAAGTAATATAAGTTTTCAAAGTTATGAAGGTATTACTGAACAACTGGCCTTGAAGCTTAAAGCTTTGGGATAGCCGACCCCGACTAATTCAAGGATACATTGTGGATATATGGATTGCTAAGTCTGGTATTTTAAATATTAAAGGCCGCGGACTGCTTTCTTTATCATGTAGATCCAGCCTTATCCAACCTTTAGAAAATTATCCTTACAAAGACCAACACTAAAAACATTGATATTCTCAGTAGTGTTTAAATATTTATTTTGGGGCCTACCCGATGGAAAACCTATGACACTGTTTTAAAGGCGTTCGATCACTATTCGTTTTAGGAGAGATTTTAAAAATATCTTCTTAGAGTTTAATTTTTTAGCCCGTTCGTTAGGGCTTATAGCATCACCGTTGTCTGTCTGTCCGTCTGTCAGTAGACGCGATAACTCT
>JAQFYM010004037.1:0-16702 GCA_034694785.1 Agrenia bidenticulata | reverse complement strand
ATTTAATGTGATTATCTAGCTACAACCCATTTAAAAAACTAAATTTGTAACAATCTCATCTTTCTTAATTGTAAAAATTAAGATTTTTTATAAAAAAAACATTAATTCGTTCAAATTCAGATTTTTTTTTATTTTCTCACAATGAATTCAAAAAAAAATACGACTAAAAAGGCAAATAGTTATGCACAAATATATAAAGATCAAATAGTACCCGTAAAAAAAGATATTTTAAAAATTCTCGATTAAAGTTTTATATTGTAAAAAACGCCTTATGATGCACCTATATTGCGTTAATTTTTTTCTTTGTTTTATGATTTATGTAAATATGTGTTTATTTTATTTTTTTTATGTAAATCTATACTAAATCCCACTAATAAAATCCCTTATAGAAATTTTTTACGCAAAAATGAGCGTCGAGATTACTTGCAAACAAGTTAGAGTTTTTTTGAAATCGGTCGAGTATATTTACAAACAAGTCGAGTTTGATTGCAAACACAACACGTTAGTTTGCAACCGGTGTAAATTCTCAAACGGTCGAGATTGTTTGCAAACAGGTCGGATTTGTTGCAAACAACTGATTTTTAAAAAAACCATTTAATAATGCAACATGTAAAGTCTGTGTTTTATGTTTAAATTTAGTAAATAAAATAATAATTTTTTCGCCAAAAAATATATCAAATTTTGAAGTTGACATATGACTATAAAAAAGACGTTTTTATATAAAATATATCCAAAAGATACTGATACTTGCTATACCCTGATATTTTAAAATGCTTTTTACGAATTATGTGTAAAAAACACAGGCTAAATTAGCATTAAGAATTTTATGAAAAAAACTGAGCATTTTATATAAGTTGTTAAAACCGAAAGCAACAATGACGTGGTAAAAAAACGCATACAGTTAAAGCATTTAGAAATTTCTGTATTTGCAGTTTTTTGCCTTTGTTGCTATATACATCGTCTTTTTTAAGAGAAAAAATCGGGAATAAAAATGTTGCTTTTTGCTACGAAAAAAATCAGAAATTCATCATAAACTAAGAGACATAGCTGAGCGACAGTGCAAAAACTGTATTACAAAATTAGCAATTGTTTCCGTATATAAAAAGATATATTAGACAATAAAAAAATCGAGCAAATCACACGCAAAAAATGAAAATATGATCAAGTTGTTATAGCTCTCTATATTTTTTATCCATAAAATTGTTTTTGTAGATACAAAAGTATATAAATCATATCATTTACGCTGAGATATATATGATTTAATATTAAATTTATTTCTAAATGTATATATTTAACAGTATACCCAAAAAACGGGTTTTTGTCTTACAACTAATAAAAAAACGGCTTAGAAAGCAACCCCATATACTATTTACTGCATTTTAAGCAACTGGTTGACCCTACTAGAAGTACAATAATCAAAAAATATCTACTAGTACGTGAGTTTTCCTGAAAAAGATAAAATAACTGACCTACATTTAACTAGAGATAAAATTAAAAATTTGTAAATCAAATTTACGGTTATTTTTGTAAATACAGAGTACAAAACATGGCACAATATACGCATAAATCGTTTCTGCATGCGTGTTATACGTTTAAACGCCTGAAATAAAAACTTTTTTTTTTGTTTTTACAAATTTTGTCGTCAGTTGATTGCAAATGACATGCTCTATCACTTAATTATACCATATACGCGCGCAAGACGACATAAATATAAAAAAGTCGACATGTTAAAAAGTTTGCGTTTATTTTCACGCAAATAAGGGTCAATAAAAGTCGACCAAAAAACAGATTGGTAGTTTAAAACATACATCTAGGTGTAAATATGCATCATTGACAATAATACGTATATTCGAAGATTACAGCGGTGATTATACATTTTATTAGATTATTTTTCAACTGCATAATACATACTACAATAAAGAAAAAATATCTGTTATTAGGAATAAGCGTTACATAGGCTTATGTTTTATGTAAAGCTTTAACTATTTACAAAAGCAAAAACCCAAAAAAATAAGTACTATAACAACTTCATTTTTATATTTGTATGCTAGAATATTTGCGCAAATTACTATCAAAACTTATTAATTTATAACTCAAACATTAAATATATCCGTGACAACCATAACTAATATAGATCGACGAGTTCGTGCAGCTTTCTATAATTTTTACACTTTCACGTATTTATATATATTTACTCTGTTTTGTATATAAAATTAAAACAGGTTACCACTTTTTTCCCACTTATAAAAAGGTATTTGACGTTCGCAATTGGCTTGCAAAAGGGCCAAAATATGGCGCCGACCTTAAATTAAAAAACAAAAGCGCGCGCGTATTCAGATGACGTAAGTCGGTGCATTTATAGTTAGAATTTGTACTAAATTACCATTCTGCTTTTCATAATAAAATCGACCCATAAACTAAAAATAATAATGATACGAATGTAAAAAACTTAAATAATAGTAAACCTTTTTTTCAAAACCTTTCGTCAGTTTTTACTGTTGTATTATTACAACAACGCGTTACGTCAAACTCCGTTTTGTTGCTATATTATAATGGATCGCAAGCAGTGGCAGGCCCATGGGACCGAGGGGCAAGGGGGGGGGGGGCGGGTGTACCCCCCATCCCTTCAGGAAAAAATCACGCCTGAATTTATGGAGGGGGGGTATTTTTTTGTGCAGAGATTTTTTTGGTTTTGGAAATCCAATTAAAAAAATTGCAATTAAATTTGTTTCAAAAAAAATAATAATGAACAAAACATATATAAAATATGTTTTTAAGCCCTACTTTTAGGGAAAAACAATGATTACTCCCGCTTCAAAAAATCATGGGTACGCCACTAATTGCAAGTTATCAAAATTTTAGAAATCTCTTAATACCAAATATCAAAAGTTAAAAAAAATTACAAAAAATTTTAATAATTTAAAATATTTTTTTTTTGATTTTCACAAAACATATTTGTGTGTTTTTCCTAAATAAATGCATGTAAACTTTTTTTAAAGGTTAAACTTTAATATATTTAGGATAGAAGTAAATTTTTTGTTAAATAATACTAATTACACGCATTGAATCTACCCCTTAAAGATATTTATTGTTACAACCCATAAACCCTGTTGCTTCTAATAAAAAAGTATACTCTTTACAAGCTGTTGGTTGCGATGAGATTGCACGCATAATGCAGCTGTTCAAAAAGTAAAAAAAAAAAAAGACTGCCGTGTTTTCTGGGGTGTAGCCAGGGGAGTTGCTATGGGTGCTGCAACACCCCCCTTTATTTTTTTTAAAAAATATTACTTTACTAAGAAAAAATTACTTAATGAATAAAATATATACTGTATAATGTGACTTTACAAGGTATTTTATTCTAATTATAAGATTCCACAATTTTTTTACACAATTCACGAAAACGGATAAAGACAACAGCTTCAGGCGGCAATGGCTGTAATATTTACCAAATATATACTTTTTGTATATTAAAAGAGTATATTAAATGTAAGAGTTTAATTGTAGCAACAACTTTGCCAATTAATGCTTTTTTTATATTGAAAAACATGCCTTTTTTCCGACAATTTCGCAATAAAATGTACCCTTTATACATGGTATTATGTGTTTTTATACAAGTCTACCGATACCGTATTTTTTTATCGTTCGGGGTGCATGACATGAGCCTTTTTATCAATAACATCAGGATAAGTGTAAAAAACACATGCTGTGTCATTGAATTTGTGCTTTGCGCACCAAAAGCTTATTGTTTTATGTTACTCTACAGGCGAAACTCTACGGTTGATAATTTTTTTTTGATTGAATTAGACAAAACACTACGTATATAACGAGCGTAATGTGCTTCGCGCAGTAATTATAGGTATATTTTAAGTATTGATTAGTATGAATGCCTTATATATATAAAAATCAAATATATGCGAATAAACATATAAGAAAGATTTGATATATATTGGCATCCTTTACAGCTTATATAGTTAAAAAACCAAAAAAAAATATCAGCACTTTTTTGATGAAATCAAGCAGTTCTTATTCATATCTTTTTTGTTATTTTTTTCAATTTAATAATTCTAATTATAAAAAAATTGGTTTTTATGTCGCATGTGATACAGAAAACACATGAAACGAACCAGATGGCATTCTCATGTATTATACTACCAAAAACTATTTAAAAGGGCATGAATGGCATTAAATATTCGGTAAATAGTTTCCCTCATAAAAGTTTTTTAAAAAGTGAAAAAAATTGAAAACTATTAACATTAATACAAAATAAATAACAAAAAAATAATTTAATAAACATTTTTAACTGTACTAATTTTTAAACAATAATATAAAATACTCATACTTTTACAATGATTGCATATAAATGTGGTTAAATTCCAGTAAAGAATGTTAATAAAATAAAAAAAAACTGTTTTCCAATCTGGTTCAAATATCAACAAATTATCCATCATCAGAGTTCGTGTGTTTTATAAAATATTGTTTGCTGTTTTCAGCTACTTATTTTTTATAAAAAAGATGCAAAAACGAATAGTGTATTGTTTACAAAAAGAATAGCGAGATTTTTATAAAAGATTTTAATCTGGTTTTCCCCTTTTATTTTCAATGTAATATTTATTATCACCCCCTGTAAATGAATAATCATTTGAATTATTGTCATATATACGGAATGATTCCTCATCTGTTCCAAAATACGTATAAAAACTAGAAACGTTACAGCTATTTAAAAGAAGTGATTTGTAAATACATGAAGATTTTCGCCTGTAGTATAATATCAATAACGAAATTTCAAATTATTTCAGTTTTTGAACATCAAGTAAAAGAGTGATTATGAAAAGAACCCAATCTTTATATACAGTAAATTACGGTAACCAATAGTAAATCTTTCGATAAATAATTTAACAATGATAAGAGGCTTTTATTTGGACACTATCAAATACTTAATTACATTTATATAGGCATTTTTCCTCCACATCTAGTTAAGTAAATATAAAACTAAACCCAAAAATCATTTTAAACTGTGAATAAATGAAAATTTACAAAGTTTTCTTTTGTTTAATTTTATATATTTAATTACTGTTATAATTTCGGTTCGAATTTTTATGAATCTTTTTGTAGTTAAAATAGAACGTATTAACTTAGAATAAAAACGCGAAATTCAAAAAATTGAATATCAGAAAGAATAAACGAATCAAATATATAGACAATGCAAATCGGATAAAACCCTATAGTTATTAGTAATTTGCATTTTTTACACAATAAATAACGAAATAAAATATTCATTTCGTATAAATGTATTTCTTCATATTTCATTAGTTTCTTAATCTTAAATAACGTGGACAAATAACTACATTTGTGGTTTTAATAAAAATTTTATTAAAAAATTGGTACATTGAGTCTATGTTTACACTGAAAATCTTTTAAGTAGAAAAAAAAGCATAAATATCAACGTGATTAAAATTAAGAATAGTTTGAGTTGCTTATGTAGTAGAAATAGATTTTTCAAAAATACCAACATATCGACTTGTTTTTTTTTTTTTTATAAATTCACATTTTGTATTTATCAATAAACATACAATATATTTTTTTATAATGCAAGAAATGTCAGACATTATATATAAAAAAAATGCATTACGATTTATTAATGAGCTATTAAGAAGAATGACATGCAAAAAAGTTAACAGTTTGAATAATATTTTTTTCCTGTGCCTTTCTTCTGGAAAATACAATTTTGTATGATAAATATGAACAAAAATAATCTTATTTGATTCTATTTATAAATCATTGACAATGAGAATATTGGAATATAAATACATGTAAAATAAAATAAAAAAACCTTTAATACCAAGGTTGCCAACTGGTTTACCTAGAAAGAAAATTCGATTTTGTCAGTTTATAATTTAAAGAATTTTTGGTATGACGCCAAACCATGATTTTATAATTTTAAGTGTAATATGCTTTAATTGATTTTAAATTATAAAAATGACAAAAACTACAAGTACTGTTTTAATTTGTAAATAAATGTTTTTGCTATACGTTCTTTTTACTCTAATATATTGCAATCTTTTCTCGGATAGTAAATTGAATTTCTCATGCCTTTTTTTTTGTCTTAAATTTTTTGGTAATGGTTTTTGATATCTTTTTTCTGGTTCAGTTTTATGGTATTTAATTTTTTGTATCAGTTTTTGGTATCAGTTTTTGGTGTAGTGTTCGGTAATAGTTTTTGTTTTTGTTTTCAGTACGTTAGTAGTAGTTAGGCATTTCATTTTTAGTTTAGATTTTATTTTTTTAGTAGATTCGCAATTATTATTAAAACTTTTTTTTATATTTATTCAATAAAAATCAGTTTTTTTAATTATTAATATTTATAAAATTTGTAAATGTAGGTTTTAAATATCTTTGCTTAGTTTTTATCCTCCATAAAAAGTTGGCAACCTCTTTTGATACTAAAAGCATAATTTAAGTATATCTTTTGATGTATAATCTGCAGATAAAACTAAATAAATTATACAGTAATTCTAATATAAAATTTATTGTATGCACTGATATATGTACATACTTGCTCAAAATACCCTTTAAGCGGAGTAAGTTATAAAATATGTACGAAAACGCAATGCTTTACGTTTATATCTTTATAATAATTTGTGTTAAGTTTTTATGTTGAGATTAATATCTATTTATTCATTTATTTTACACCCATATAAAAATGGTCAAACAAAAAAACAATTTGCTCTCATCTTGTATTGTTATTAAGAAAGGCCCAAAAACATACAAAGTGGTACTACTATTCAACCAGAAATTTAAGATAAGTCGGTAAGAACGAATACAGTTTATCCCAGAGCAATTTAATCGACTCCGCAAGAAAAATTTAGAAACAGTATATATTTAAATACAGAAGAACATGAAGAGTTGGCTGAAAAGCCCCGAATTGAAAATCTATTGCGAAATCCGAGCATGGAACAAACCATAAGCATTTCATTATAATATAAATAATTCATTTATTCCTGCCATGATTGAAAAAGATGAATATTTCTCAAATGCGGGTGGCGGACATTCTACAGAAGATGAACATAGGAAAACACATATGCACATGGGCGAAATATGTTATAATTTAACACATAGTAATAGGAATTTTGTAGATGTCTACATTATGAATACGATATAGTATCAAAACAGAGTCAAATTGCGACAGCCGCAGTAAAATCCATATTTAAAGAAAATAGTGAAGAAGTAAACATGCAGCAAAATGGCATTTATCATAAAGAAACTATGGCAGGTGATAGGGACTTTTTTAATTATCGCGAAAATTACATTTGTAATTATGTCGGCAAATTATATACTTTCAAAGAAATACTATTCTAGATTATATTTGGACACCTAGCTACACACATAATTTGCAAGGAATGAAATTCGGGAATAAAATATTCGTACGGAAATTTCAGCATAACTGGTTTGCAAAATACACATGGATAGACTACTCGGAAATCAAAGAAGAGGCTTACTGCAAGTATTGTGTGATGCTGTACAATGTTGCTTTTGTTTGCGCCAAAGGCAATATAGAGGTAAAAATAATTGTTAAATTACCATTTATAAATGTAAGGAAGGCAAGAACTAGATTTGAAAATCATCAAAACACTCAGTATCAATGAAGATTGTTCTTTTGTATAGCAGAGAAGATCTAAATTAGCTGTTGGAGCAGACATATCAATGAACAATTTATGTGATAAAGCCTATGCTGACAACTGCAAAAAGAACAGAGAAAAGCTTGCACGTATTATAGAGACGATAATTTTTTGTGACAACAACGGAATGCCTTTACGTGGAAGCAAAGATTCATCTTAATTAAGTATTTACGCTTGTAAGGTGGACCAGAAGGCGAGGAAGACTTGTGACAGCTAATAAGATTTAAAGTTAATGCAGGTGATGCCATATTAGAAAATCACTTGCTAAATTGTGATAATAATGCAAACTATTTGTCACCCACAATACAGAATAAAATTATTGAGTCATCTGGACATATTATAACCGAGAAAATACTTTTCAAAATACGGAAAAGTAAATTTTATACCGTATGTGCAGATGAACCAGCTGATATTTCAAACATTGAACAATTTTCGTTATGTATAAGATATTTTGATCAACATAGCAAGAAACTTCATGCCGAATGTATAAAGTGTATTACATACATAAGTACAACCGGCAAAAAATTGGCGAAAACAATAATAAGGGAACAAGAGCCTTAAAGCTGGATATAGGGTTTATAAGAGGCCAGGGGTATGATGGTGCAGCGTCCTGGCAGACAAAGTTAAAGGTGCTCAAGCCTTTTTTAAGTACTATGTCCTGCGACAATATACGTTCATCGTGTATCAAAAGTTTGCATTTAGCTATTTCCATAATATGAAATATTCCAAAAATTCGAAATGCTTTCGATATTGGTAAAAAACATATGTTTTCTACAATACATCACAAAGAGTGCTACATTTTAGAGCTTTATAATGACAAATGCACCTGAGTCACGAAGATGGGATTTGCAACAGGCTTCAGAGACTAGATGGATCGAAAAACATACGTCAATAATGATTTATATTGAATTATATTCTTCTGTTATAAACGCATTAAAAGAAATTGTAAAGTGGAATGATGTATAATTCCTCTTCAATAGCACAAATGATTTTATTTGCATCAGAAACCAAAAATTTATTTTGACGGTCTTGATTATAGAAAAGATATTTTCATACACTCTCCCTTTGTCACGCGCATTACAAAAACAAACATTTGAATTTGTCGGAGCTATAAAACTGTGTGAAGAACTACATATACAATTAGAGTGTATGAAAAACAATGGTGAAACAATTTATATGGAATTACAACAGAAAAAGGAACTATTGATTCAACAAACAAATAGTAAAAAAACGGACTGTAAGAACAAAATTAAGAAATCAAAAAACAATAAGTCTGTAAATAATTTCAATGTTAAATATGTTAAAATGTTGAAAGATTTCATACATGAAGTATCCGTAAACATTAAGGAAAGATTTCTTAAACATAAGACAATTCTTAAATCATATAATGTCTTATGCAAAAAGGAAAGTAAGCAAAAGTTATAATGATGAAATTAAAGATTTATATAATTTATACTGTGATGATCTTACGGAGTGCACTTACGAGTCTTTAATTGCGGAGTACGAGCTGTGGATCAGCTTTAGATGAAACGACGATGGTTTTGATAGCAAGATAAAACCAGTTATGAATTTTTTTAGTGAATGTGATCAGACTTTTTTCCCTAACATATATACATTTTTACAAATATTGCTAACATTACCAGTCACTACATGTACACCAGAGAGAACATTTTCATCCGCAAAATACAAAAAAAATGTCTAAGAAATAGCATGAAAGAGGATCGTTTAAATGGTTTAGCTTCGCTTCATATACACAGAAATATTAATATATCAACAGCAGAAGTATTAAACTCCATATTTGTTGCAAAGAAAAAACGATTTGATATATAAATCTCATCTAAAAATAAAATTTCAATTAGTATTTGCAAACAAAAAAATGCAAATAAATATATGAGTTTATACTTTCTTTTGTATTTGCCCCAATTAAACACCAAATTATATAAAACAACTGTTTATTACATTATTGAATGGCAAGTTAATAATAAAACAACTATAAAACCAAAAACCAAAACTAAATACAAAATACCAAATACTATACTTTTACTAAATACAGTTACATAATACCGTTACCTAATACATATACTGTATTCTAAAGCCAAAAATTACAAAAATCAAAAAATATGATAGTTACCGTAAATCGTTACTTGTAACATGTTATTTGTACAGCCGCACATAAAAAAATGTATACAAGCGATAAACTGCTACTATCACAAAAAAAAAGTGTTGGAACGCGTGCAAATGCATGCAATGGGAATTTTAACTAGCGGTAATGGTTAAAAAGTGTTTACATAGTTTTAATTTTAAATTATATGCATTTATTTAACGATCTGTGTTGCTTTACATAGCAGTAATTTCTTTTTAAAAGTCGGTTATACCGGATTCGCTTTTGGCGCATCTTGATGTTTTGTTTGTGTTTTAAACTATAGTATCTTTAACATTTCATGTGTAAGATATTTATTTATATATGCCAGAGTATGTTTTAGTACTTTTTGTTGGTTTATGTGTACTTTAAACAAACAAAAATCTTTTAAGGCATGGTTTACAAGTATTTTGCATTTTACCTTGTTCTTGCAATGTCGCCTTATTTTTTATACTATTTGTGTACAACCTAATTCAAGATAATAAAACTTTATTATTTATAAACACAAAAAAAGTGTTTCAAAACTATGCCAAAAACGGTTGAGGCCTTTTGTTTTTTATTTCCTCTTTTGCATTTCTATTAGAATCATTCTTGTTCAGAGCTTCCCTCTAAAAAAATCCTGGCTACGCCCCTGATTACGGCTCTTTGACTATATTAAGTACCATGCATAGTTTTAATCCCTCAATCTACAAAAAAAATGAAATTATACAATATTTTAAGTTTTGTTAAAAAATTTATTTTGATAACAACAAGTTTTTTTTATCAGCCGTTTTATCTTTTATCTTTTTATCTTTAATTTATAACTTACCTTAAAAAGCAACTGCAAGTAGATCTTTGTCTATATTACTTAGTAAATTTTTTAATATTCCCCTTTTGTTAGAAAACCAATCCTCAATACATTTTTAAAGCCCCATATAAATCCTTTTACACAATATAGACGATTAATGCAGTGATTTACTTGACATTATTTACTAAAGAGAAATTTATTATTAGAATCTGAAAGAACTTAGCTCAAGCTCTTAAACAGGAACCAAATTTTTAATATAAATAAAATGTATACACAATTGTATTATATTAAAACTTTAACAGTTCGAAAAAATATGGTTTTAAATAATTTCGCCTATATTTTTTTTGGATTTTTTTATGCAGTAAAAAACCAAAAAAGCATTTGTTTGAACGAAAACAAGAAAAAATTTTGAATCTATTCAAACACTTTTTATATATTTTTTTGAAAAATGCGTATATAGAAGGCCTTTTAGACAAATAAATTTTGCAAGTTATACCACACAAACTGTTCAAACAAAAATTTTTTAATATATTTTGTAAATGACTAAACGTGTTTTTTTATATTTTGTGGTTTTTGTTGCTATGTTTTTAGGTTTTCGATAAAATAAAATTTAATAAAATACATTTAAAAAATAACATTTCTGCATAAAATTGTAGTGCGCATCACAATGATTAATACTTGCACGAAAGAATATTCAATTTTTGTTTTTATTACTAAAAACATAAAGTAATGAGTTTTTTATAGTTATAAATGTGACAATAAAACAAATCTAACCCAATCTAGTAGAAAAATAAAATATGCTTGATATTAAGGGTACAAATTAACGTCTACCCGTTTACGTGATTCACCGGATATGTATTTTTTTAGACAATCTTTGTTGATAAAATACTAGAATAATACTCGGATTTTATTTAATTTTGATAAGATACTAGAAAAAAAGGGATAGATTATACAGTTATATAAAAAAAATGTTGAATACAGAAAACAAAATTTTTTTTTAATTCTTATTAATAGTTAGATTCTTTTTCGAACGCTTCCAAGACCATTTTCCAAAAATTAAATTTATATAAATTTTAAATTTTCAGCTTAAAACTTTAATAAACTTCTTATTAATATTTTATTAAAAAATGTAGAAAAATGTTATATATACTAAATTCGTATTTATAGTGCATATAAAGTGCTCATATACAATAGAAAAAATGTGATCCATGCCTATTTCTTACTATTGCAATATTTAATTTGCAGTAAGCAATGTAAAAATACATAATTGTGTTTTTTTTGTATGCGATTGAGTTGGGCTTGCAATTTTACCATATTTTTTTCCGCTCATCAATTTTATAATAAATGATGTTTCCTTTATACAGCATTTAGTTAGTCAGTAAACTTTTGTTTCATACAGTCTTTTTTTTCGAGGTAAGAATGAAAAAAAAACGAAAAAATATATAATTTACTATATGGTGCAAAAAGGTAAAAACTAATGACACAATATAGATACATTTTATATTTTATTTTTCGAGTTTTGTATAATGTTTGTATGCGATTTGTACCTTTCTGTGACTTTAAAGCCTTTTAGTTTTATTTTTGTTTTGAGATTATATTTCATAATAATTCAAAATTATGACGAGGAACTGGTAACGCGGATAGTCACGTCTCAGCAAATTAGGTGGTTGCTTTAATTCTTTTAATTTAGTTCAAATTGAAAAAAGGTCATTTTTTGGTTTTAAATACAAAAATTTAGTCTATATAAGGTATGTTCAAATTTGCTTCAAAATACTTGAAGAACCGTCTTTTATCTACTACAAAAAATACAAACACCCTTTAAAATAATATTTTTGCTAAAATGTCAATTCTGGAATTATAAAAAAAATATTTTTCTTGCATATTTTTAATACCTGTTTACGACAATAACACATCTATATATAGTTTTACGAGCTTCCAAAAGTTTTTTTTTTTTTGTAGACTAAAACAAATGGCTTTTTTGCTTTTTTATGCTGGATTTACAAAAAATAGCTTTACTCTTACAAGTAAACTTAAAAAGACGCATTTAAAATTCAATCATTATTTTTTACTACTGCTAAAAGTATTATAATGAACAAATGTACCATTGTATCTTCTATATACTCAAAACGGCATAATCAAAAATATATCTTAAACCAAAAACATGAATTATAATCTGAAAAGTATTAGTCCTAGAATTTATTTTTTATTAAATAAACTTATCTATCCATGCATCTTTTTGTTATTGCTTTTCTTTAAATTTTAGAATTTACGTATTTTTCTTTTAAATTAGGGATATTCAATGTTTAGATACATCTTAAATTAGACAAATAAGTTAGGAACTTATAATTTTAATATGTGACTAGGCCTGTGGTTAACGCTTAATTTATTTTTTTTATTTTGCACAGATTTATCTGGATTTGCTATATCTATGTATCTTCAACACGCAGGATTGCATTTTTGTGGGATTGAGATGATTGTTTTAATTTGCAAGTTTCGGAGTACTATAATTTATTGGAAAAACCGTAAAATTTTGATCCATTACGGTATAAAAATTTCTTACGTTGACTTTAAAAGTAAACGAGTACATAATAACGCTATTAAATACTATTTTTTGCCCCTGTAGTTTTGTAAAAAATCTTTACGTAAAGCCATACGAAAAACACTTTTTAAAAAACTGGGGATATAAAATTGTTTTTGGTAGATTTTATACGGGTTAAAGACGCTAAAATACGTTTTAAGTCATTTTTTTGTACAAATTCAATCCTTTCACATATTTTTCATAAATACTAGCGTAAGCTTTTTCTATTTTTTTTGTAAATGTTTGTTTATACATATAATGTAAAAAATACAGTAAGTTGTCTAGATTGCATTTAAAAAAATTACCTTGGACATTTGATAAATTTTAGAAGTGCCTTTAGTTAATATACTTGTAAATATATTTTGTATCATAAACAAATAATCAAGAAAAAAACATACGTTACAACAAATTTATAAAATATACCTTAAGAACTGTTTTTTTTATTAAAATGGCTATTTATAATGTAATTCATATGCAATTTAATTTTTACAAAATTTGATATTTCTTGTTAAATAATATTATGTGAAACACAGATTGACCGCAAAAATGAACAAGTAAATCTAATTGCATTTTGAGGATATAATACTTTGTTTATTTGATATATGGTGTAAAAGTATTTGATGGAGTAGTTTATCTGAAATATACTTGTTATATGAATATGGCATAGATATATATAAACAGTTTAGGATATATGCACCAACATTAGGGTATTTTTGTTTATTTTTCTATCTAATTGCTTTCTCTTTGGCAAAAATGACATTATAGTAAGATGGTACGGCGCTAAAGTAACAAGTAAAATTAAAAAATTAGTTGCATAAATGTTTTTTATGCATACATTTTATAGTTTAAAGTATAACTACCTTGTATTAAAAACAACTTATTTATGTAAAAAACAACCAGAGTTTTTCTCTACATAAATATATAACTGGCAAAAAACAGCATTATGATATACTTATAATTAAGGGTTAGTTTAAGTTCATTATAAAATATCAATCGAAATAATACAACTTTTGCACGGCTGGTTAATAAAAACTGAATTCATATTATATAGGCTGGCTTGTACTATAATTTATATACGACTTTTTTCGTATACACAATAACTGTTTCAGGTAGTCGGTGTAAACATAAAAAGAATGTTGTTATCGATCAAATTTTAATTTACACATTAGTTGCTCATAAGAATTGCACAAAAGGCTAGACCGGAAAACAAATTAAATTTTCTATACTAAGAAGATTTTGCAACATTAGTGATTCAGTTCATATTCTTTTGTATTTTTAATAAGGATTACTGAAAAAAGTGCCAGAATTTGCTATTTTTTAAAGTACAAGTGTTTTTTTTTGCAAAACTATATGTAAATATAATCTTAAATTTTTATTTCTGGTTTTTAAAAAAATACTAACACTTGTTATAAAACTTGTTACCTTCTATACGACAAGTTAAAACATAAAATAAAGAAGTTCACTAAATTTGATTTTTAAAAACTATTGTGATCGTAATTAAAATGTCATCTATGCCCTTGTTATTATAAACACCTTAAAATACATAGAAAAAAAACAAAATGACACTTTATGTCTACCAGATAATAATTAGTGCAAGATTCAACATTTAAATGACGTTTTTTATGCATGTATGTTATGACATATTTTCTCAAAAGTATTTTTTTTGCTTGTGTTTGTTGTACGATATAGATAACAAAAGCAAAATTAAAGCTTTTTTTTGTCCGAATGAAAGAAATATAACAGATGTTATTAACATGCAATTTTGTGTCTTAACTAAACAAGGCATTTTTTTAAGCAGTCAAAAAGTCTTTTTACAGAATATAGGGTTTATGTATACACAAAATATTTTAAAGCATTAAACTCAGCTAAAAAACGTATGATCAACATGAAGAACTATAATTTTAATATGTGTTACATTATACGTAAACACGAGTTACAAGATGCAGTGCATTGTTTATTTAAAAGTATCAATTGCATTTTTATATAGTCTAACCCATAGGCAACATTTAATATTGATACGAAAATGGAATTGAACTGCAACAACAAAAGACGAAGATGATGTATAAGATGTTTCAAAGACTTGTTTTACTTTGAATTTCATCGTATTTTATGTATTTAAATTAAATGATTTTAATGCAAATGAATTGATGTTTGTTTTTAACCCTTGTACAGTTATCCAAAATAAAATTAAAGTTTTTATTCGCACCTTCTCAACTTTTATACACAAACTGTCAAAGCATAAAAAACAATACAGACAAATTATTAAATAATATTTTTATTTATAATGCACTTTTTATTTAGTTTAAAAGACACTAAAAATTTTAATATAAATATAAAAACCTGTAAAATTACAATCAAATATTATCTAAATGCAAAAGCAAAAGTTACGAAAGAATCGTTTAGTAAAGATTGTAGCTTTTTAAATCATGCAGATAAGTACTAATTTTAAGTTTATTCCAAAAATATAACCTTGTAATTTATTACATGGTTGCGTGCTAAATTTAATAGTTTTTTCCGCGGCATAATTGCAAAAATAAACAAGAAGATTTACATAAAACCAATATTTTTGTAAATACATAATTCACGGAATAACTTTACCTTTTAATTACTCCAATACAAGATTAAATTGCTATAAAATTAACAAAAAACTCTGTGATATATTTTTTATTATTAGTTTTTACGCAAAATATATTATTAATTTTTTTCTAAATTTTTTTCATAGCATCTTTTAGCAATTTTATATCAAAAAATTTTTCTTTATCTAAAAGGCATATGCATTTCTAAATATGACATTTTAAATTTTTCATATGTTACCTTGCGTCTATATGCTATGTTTATACTGTCTTATGTTCGTAAGATTGCTAAAAATATCACAATAAAACCCACCACAGAGCAGATACCCTAGATTAAAAATGCCTAAATGTATACATTTAATAATTTAAATCAGTTATTTTTCTTTGAAATTAAATTTACATTATTTACGGATCAAAAATTTTATTAAGAAATAAAAAACATATATAAATAATGCTTATTTTTTAAAATATGCCGGAAAAACAAAATTATAAAACAAAATTATAAAATTATGGACATATATGATTTTTGTATCGTATATGCTCATTGAGCATAGTAGGACGTAAACACCACTTTTTTATTTTTATAAAACCAAATATATATCGCTTAGTTTTTTCAGTCCGTTAAAACCAAAAGAAATTTAAAAAAAATATACGTGCAAATAGTTAATCAACGTTCTTAAAAATACACTTGTTCAAAAATTTGTTTTAAAAAAACTTAACAGAATGAACTGCCACGTTAAACTATACAGTATTTTTAAAATTTAAATGTAATATACTGTAAACTTAATATTATATTAACAAATATAGAGCCCCAAAATCTATACATTTTTGCACTTTTTGTGGCATGCATGAAATTCTGGGCTCCTTCTAATAAAATACTAGAAAGTATATTTATATTTATATTTTTTGGCACAGCATCCGAAATTTAAATATTAGTCAAATTTGTGG
>JAQFYM010004036.1:0-16703 GCA_034694785.1 Agrenia bidenticulata | reverse complement strand
TTAGGCGACATCCGTGTCTAAGCGTGCTTCCGTATTTTTTAAAATATTCTTCCGTGGATTTTGAGGGCCCTATTTATGGGTATAATAAAATGCACTTTTTGTAAGGCAGCACTAATCCTGAAACCTTTAACATGCACAGCTTGTATAACTAATTTACTAAAAAAGTCT
This sequence comes from Agrenia bidenticulata, assembly GCA_034694785.1. Lineage (NCBI taxonomy): Eukaryota > Metazoa > Arthropoda > Collembola > Entomobryomorpha > Isotomidae > Agrenia > Agrenia bidenticulata. The sequence goes on along the minus strand of JAQFYM010004036.1, from coordinate 16,535 downwards.
AGTATATACAATTATCTTTTAAAAGCGCCGAAAAGGATTTATTATTATTTTATAAGAAGGCCTTTGTTCTGTATGGTAAAATTCTATCTTATTTGGCTATTTTTAACCTATGTTGAATTTTTAGATGGAAAATAGACTAACTTGATAGACATAAAATCGGACTTGCAAGTAAAAAAAACAAACGAGGGGTCGCCAGAATTTTAAATTTTGTATTAAACTCTCATTCGGGTCGCAATTGATTGTATAAAAACGCAAATTATCGTTAAACCTTATAATCTGGCCGTCTTATTTACGGAATTTCCGGTAATAGTCGTAAATACTATAATACAGAACGTTCGTATGTTTTAAAACGTCTTATTTACTGATTTTACGAAAAACTTGTTTTTTGATAGTTTAACAAAGATTTTTTACAAGCAAATGTATATTAAAGTTTAGTTGCAATAGTGCATGTAATCTTAAAAACCAGGTAAAAATTTTTATTTAAATTAAATTCAAAAATAATATACTGTTAACAAGACAAACAGCTATTTTATAAGCCAAATGACAGCCTTTATAAGATAAGTGTAAAGGAAAGAATAATTCATGCTTGACTTACACAAAAAAAAGACCTTTAAAGTATCTAAAATAAATCTAGACAACACTGGCATCTTCAGAATAAAAAACTGTAATATAATGTGATCAAAAACAAAAAAAATCGATTTCAGTTGGGTTTTTGTTTGTAATTTACTTTTAAACAGTTTTCGTCAAGCTTTATTATTTTTCACAATCATTTTATCATTTTTTGTTTGAAATTTACAGCCCCATAACAAATAATAGTTATATTACTAAAAAAAAACTTTAATATTTTATGTTCCATTTTTTTATTGTACACTTTTAATTTTATGTAGTTTCAAAATGTTAAGCCTTGGCATACAAATACTAAGCTTTTCTAGAGTGTTTGTTGCTTTACAGAATTATGCATAATTAGATGAATTGATAATTATTTATATATTTTAGGCTTGGCACAAATTCTATACCTTAAATGTGTTGATTTACACTTATTAAAAAAGTTATCCTTATTTTATGATACAAAAATTTATATTTTAACCCGTATTTTCCGTAAATAACTTTCACCAAAAAATCCTTATTTACAAAAACTACGGAATTTTTGTCGTTTTTTACGTAAACGAATAGGTCTGGCTATAATAGAAAATCTAAGAGTTAAAATCTATCAAAAACAGACGGATTTATAAATAATTTTTTTTGTACGTAAAAATTTTTTTAGAAAATTACATACATATTTATTTTATTTTAATCGATTACGTTTTTATGCATTTCTTTTTTCACAACATTAAGTTTAAATACATCTTCCATATTTGTTTTTATTCCTCCAATCCACCAAGACAAAAAGTCACATTTCCCGCCGTGTTTATCAGCCATAATATGTTGTGCCCTCGATATTTTAGTCTCCGACTCCTGTTTTCCCTTCTCTGCATTTTCCACACAATTCGTTACAGTCATGTAAGGAACACGATCATGAAGCATTTTTTTAATTTTTTCAGCCGCCTCTACTTCCTTTACCACTCGATCAAGACAGAATTCGCCATCTCGATGCTGTAAATAATCCTGATATAATGATTTGAAATTACAATTAAGTTCAATAGGATCAGTATTTTCACAATATACACTTTTGCCTATAGAATTCAATGTTTTTAAACTAATTATTAAAAAATTTCTATAAATACAATTCAGTCGCTCTTCGAACCTTTTAATATATTCATCTTCTTTACATACTTTGTCGTCTAAATGATTACCTGCAGCTTCACAGCAATCCGGTATTGTAAACTTGTTCAATTCTTCACATAATTCAGCAAATTCATGGTTCTCAGAAGCTTCATTTTTATCGCCACACTTCAGTTCTATTATAAAGAATGTAAATATATAAATTACCACATATGCATATAAAGGAACAAACATTGGATTATAAATCATGTTAGACATTTTATAAATTTATAAAAATCTTTAAATTAATTCTGATATTAATTTCACAATCATTTAAATCAGAATACCTATATTAAGTATCAATACGGGTAAAATATACATAAACAATTCAATACTATAGTAGCAAGACCATAGAAAGACTTAAAATAATATGTCTTACTGTAATAAACTATTATGAGAAATATTAGAATCTTTTACGAATATCAACCAATAAATGGGTTATGGGACAAAACTTTCAATTTCAATGTGATTTATTATAAAACTATACCTTTTTTTATTTTTTTTTGATTTTCCATTTAAATGGCATACATTGATAATGATAATTGTATTCGAGAATAAAAAAATTTAAAGGAAAACAGCCCCCGTTATAATCAACAGATATTAAAAACACTCTTAATAGTAGAGCAATATAGCACGATTTTTGAAATTAAGCGAATGCTATTGTAGTTGAACATAGTGATTCTTGGTTATTCTTAGTTTTTTGAAGAACCCAAAATGTAAAAAAAATCTTCAAAAATTATTAAAAACTGGTTAGTTGTGGTAAACTTCTACAATTAAGCAAACAATTGCTATTTTGATACCATTTAAGACATACAGATGTGTAAAAATAGTAGGAATTTTATTTAAATTTTACTTCCTTGCTTATTTTTATGCATGCAATGGCAAAAAACGCAATTATTTTTATCCTAAATCGATTTTAAATGTGATACGAATTGTACGTAGTAAGGTTTAAGAAATAATCAAGTAAAAGTAAGATTTATAAAAAGCATATATGTTGTTATAGGAATATTTATTGTTCATTTCTGGTTTTTGATCTCTTAGTGGTGGGGGGGGAGAGTTTGTTAAGTTGCAACTTTTATAATATGCATGGCCCGAGCCATTGTTATGGAATGTAAAAAGGAATGTTTTTATAAACCTACTTTAGAATGAGCAACTTATTTTTCAATCCGATTATAAAGATTACATTTTCTTAACTAAAAGGACCTGAGCATGTTTAATTAATGATATATATTAAGCCCGGTTAAATTTGTATCCAATAAACTTAATAAAATATTATATCAGCCGTCACTATCGACGTGTTCACACTGCTATTGAAATAAACTTGTTTATTAATTATTGCAATGCAATGTATTGCAAAAATTTTAAAGTTTTTTAACATAATTACTCCTTTTATAGCTATAAATAATTTTGAAAAATTCATTTCTTCTGTAAAGTTATTGGAGATAATGGGGAGAATTATGTATAAATAAAAATAATTTAGACCTTAACACTGGGTTGCCATTCCCCGGGGCGGGTTTTACCCAGAGAATAATTTTGGAATTTTCAGTTCGTCCGGACCCCGCGGGGCAGACCCGGGTTATAACTTATTTATAATATACAAAAAAGAACACTTTTAAAACCAATAGTAAGTGTTTATTTTAAGTTTTTTTGTAACATAGTTTAGTGTAAAATCTTTTACGAACGTTTTCGCGAACGGTACAGATTTCTTTTTGAATTGGTATACATTCATATTAAAGAATTTTGTAATAAGAAATCAAATAAAAACTAAAAAACATAATCATAGAGGTTTTAAACACTATTAGGTAACATAATGTACAAATAGTTAACACAATATTCTGGTAATGTAAAGACTACAGACTTAGTAGTATAAAAACAAGGTTTTATGTAAATAACGATTTACGTTTTTTTTGCAGCGTCAAACTTATTGTAAACATCAATTTGAACGTTTTATTACAAAAATATGCATTTTGGAATCTGCTGTTGTCTTTGTTATAATTGTAGCTTCTTTATGCCGCAAATAAAAAAAGATAACTATAACGAATGCGCTAAGCATGCCAAAATAATAAAAATTGGTTTTAATTTTCCAAAACAGCACAATAATATTTTTTTAGGAAATTTTTTTAAACTAGAAATATATACAGTTTGTGTATTCTAAAATAGTGAGCTTTTCCACTGGAACATAAATCTTGCATCAATAAAATATACTATAAATATCAATGATTTTAAATCAATATAAAAAACAAAAAACAAAAAAAGACTTTAACTATCACATTAAAGCTATAATAGACGCTGTTCATTAATATATATATCATATCTTTTTGATACCACCTTTTTTTTATTACTTTTTTGTTGTCATTTGCTCCATCAGTACGTATTTATCTGCCCAAAATACCCGGGTCACGCTATTTTTACCTAGGTACTTAAAAAATTGTTTATTACCAAATTCCCAGGGCCCGGGGGATGGCAACCCACTTAACACTATAAAAATATAAGAACAGCATGGAAATTTTTGAAGTGATTTGTTTTGTAGAAACATGTAGTTTTTTAATACATATTTTTATATAGAAAAATGTTTTTTTTTCATAATTTTACAAATAACAAAGATTATATATTTACTAATATTTTTTATTGTATTATATGCAGAGTACAAAATTTTTTGTTTTTTAAATAAAATGTTAAAACAAAAAAATACATTGTCTATGAAATTCAGAAGAAAAAAAATATCAATCACATTTCTAACAATAATTTTTCTTAAATTTTTTTTGAAAAACAAACAAATGTAATGTTTAAATTTGCACGAAAATCACGCACTTACTTAAGTTTTTGTACTAACGTATATGTCAAAAATTATATATTTTAGAAAACGTTAATTCCAACTTTAAGGCAAAAAACCGAAAAAAACCCAAAGTAAAAAGATTAGCCGTAAAAATACTTTTAAATAAAAAAATAAGATTTTAAAAAATTTCTATAACTTACAAGAAAAAAAAAACTCTAAAAACCTTTTCCATAAAAATAAGTTCTTTTTTATTACTTATAAAATAATATTTTAATTTTAAATGATAAATATTACTAATAGGAAACATACCGTGACGTTTTTTTATGATGTTAGAAGTAAGTTTTTTTAATATGTATGTTGGGTTTTCACCCAGAAAAAGTAATCAAACTTTCCGGCAGTAGTGATTTTCTAATTTGATTGGCATAAAACGCAGATCTGAGCGTTTTGCATTAATATCTAGTATCAAAATTGTGTTTCGATTGCATATTTGACATGTAATTTTATAATCTAGATTAAATTTAAATAATGATTTATTTGGAAAGATTTGAGTGACAAATGGATCAAAGAAAGTATTTTATCCATGAAAGGAATAATATTATGATAATAAATATAAACAAATACATAGTAAATAAATGCTTCATTTTAGGTTTTTTTGGTTGTATAAAAATACAAAGGATCAGCCCGAATTATCTACGATTTACACATAAATAATATCTTATCAATAAAAAATTTATCAAAATACATATACAGTGAAACCTGTTCAATGGTAACCTCGGATATATGTAAAATTCTATTAAAATGTAAAATTCGACTTCTTATATATTTAAGACATACGCGAGCGATCTATCTGCTTCATATAAGCCAAGAATTAATTCCTGATTATTATAAAAGAAACCTATATATTATTTACATGTAAATTTTCTATAAATAAGAGGTCAAGTTTTACAGCTTCATTTCAAAAAATAAAAGATTAAAACCAGTTATATACAAAATTTGCAAACATTATGTGTTTTTTGTCAATAAATTACATATAATAGAGGTTTCACTGTACTTAAAAATATAAATACCTGCAGCCACAATCAATTTTGCAATTTAGCATCTATACATACTTATTAAAATGATATTTTCTGTTATATTTTTTAAATAAATGTAAATGATTTAAAATAATTTATTTTTACAAATAGTAAATTCTAGATTTAAATAATCTTAAATAACACATAATATTAAGTATTTAATTATAAATTTAACAAACTTTTTTTTACATAGAATTGGTTGATTGGTAAGGATTTTTACAAGTACATAGCTTTACTCGAAAATATTAATAAACCTATTTGACTAAACAAAAAATATTACTATCAAAAATAGAAATTTACAATGTTAAGTAGTATTGTAGCATCTTATGTGCACAAACTCATCTATACATCGTATTTTTTTGACAAAATAAATCGAATCTTTAAGCCAATAATATTTTTTTGTGATTTTATTATAAATTTTTATATAAAAAATTATTTTTAAGATAGTTTATATCCCATTATTGTATTTTTGTTCAATTATAGCATTTTATAACACTTTTTACATTATATTACGATAATTATAACAAAAATGGCAATGAAAAAATAGCTTCTCTATAATATTTTATAAAATTATAGGATGCCGTGAATATGCTTAAAAATGCGTAAATAACTATACTACTTCACAGATAAATGTCTATACTTATATTATATAATGTAATACTTAATCCTCAATATTTGATTAATAGTTATGTATGCAATATACCTCTGCTATTTTATTTTATTTGACTTTCAGAAAAAAAATCTTGTTTTTTATAAGAATATGCCCCAATAATATAAAAACATTCAATATTGTTTAAAAATACGGATATTTAATTACGAATGAAAAAAATTATACTGTATATAGTGACTATAAAACTAAAATATGACTATAAATTTAAAAATAGCAATTTGTTAGAGAATCGTTTGTGGTGTGTAAATACTATATTTACATGTTTACTCTGTCAGCATTATTTTTCTCGTGACTTATTTTTGTCTAAATTATTTTTTTGCATTTTAAAAATCCACCACTTAATCTAATAGAATCAAGGGCTGAGCACTCGTAATTTCATTTTGAAAGTAATAGACATTTAATTCTGATATCATCAAATAGAGTTTTCAAATAACGCATTTATATTACCCAGGATGCTTAAACTTGTATTTTTAAATCTATTTACCCGGGGTTCATCTTGGTCTAACAATATTAAAAAACGCTAAGATAGCGCATGACTAATTTACCTTAACCCAAAAGAAATAAATGTGGCTTTCCTATACAGTATACTACTTTAAATTCCTGTTCGGTGTAGAGAAAGAGTTATACATTTTATTGTATAAAAAAAGGGGTTCTTTACTTTTTATCTTAAAAAAAAGCTTTTTTTTTGTAAGAAGTGATTCTTTTAATGTAACCGATTCGATTGAAAGAATAACTACATGAATCCTCTTTATGAACAATGCGAAAATATTATTGTATTGACTTTTAAGATTTTAAAATTGCAAATTGCTCTATATGCGTATCACTGTATAAATTAAGTCTTATTTGAATTTGCATATGTTGTATATTAACAAAAAAAAACGTGTCAAGTGCTTCTAGCATTGGACCTTATCATGTATAAATGTTTATTTATGTCTATTTATTTATATTCTACTATTTCATCTTACTATTTTACTGTAAAGCTATAGATAAACTATATGGTCAATCTTTACAAAAAAAATTATAGTGAAGACAATAATAATCAACAAATAAAAATGCAATACTAAAAATTAAGAATATTTGTTTGATCCGAATGATCAATTAACTGCACTGTGTTATGCACCACATTTTTTTTGAATATATTTCCTAAAAAATATATAAATTTATTTCTAAATTACTTTTAACCCGTTCACGTTTTATATAAAACAGTATGTATTTTCAAATTTCTCACTATACAGTATAACTCAATGCCCACTCGGAAGAATATAGTTAAACATATGAAATAAAAAAAATACCGGCATTTAAAAGTATCATAAAACAATGCAACCATATGAAATTATTTAAACTGCATACAAGTCGAATAAACTTTTTTAAAACAGAATATCAATTTTTTTTGCTTTATCATAATTGCATTTTATGTATTTTACTACTAATTGGTGTAGAAGATAGTGTGTTAGTTTTCGAGACATAAAAAAAATAAATGAAATAAAATTCTAGTGTTTGCCATTACAACAGTAAGAATCGAGTGAAGTCGAAAGTAACGTATAAAGACATGATTTGATCACCTGTTACAGATATGTTTTCTTAAGTAAAGCTTTAGGATACAAACAAATAAACTGAAAACTGTTTAGATTTTATATTTGTCGACTTTCTAAATAGAATTTTTTGTTCTCAAAAATACAAGGCTTTAATAGTCACAAAAAAAATTAAAAGAGATAGAAACTAGTTTGGCACCTATACTTATAATTTGACGTAAAAACGGTATGTTTTTTTTGGCCTAGTTTTTATTAAAAATAACCGAATAATTATATATACGTAGAAAATCTTAGGTAAAAAACAAATATTTGCAAAAAGTAAGGTCTTTCAAACTTATGTGTTTAATATAACGTCTTTTTGTCATACAAAGACTAGTTTAACCGATTGAACAAAATTTTATAAAGACAAAGACACAAGTAAGTCTTTCTTTGTTATTAAAACATTTTGCATGTGTTTGCAGTATCAAACGCAATCATAGTTGCATTTTTTAAAAAATACCTTTATATGTAACATAGTAATTTTTTTTGTTATTCTACACGAAAAACGCAATAACTAAAGAGAAAATCTAGTTTAATTGCTGTATTTTGTACACGAAGCAACAAAAAACATTTTTTTGTATTAAAAAAATAAAAAAATATGAAAGTTTTTGTGTAACCATAAATGCCAATAATTTACGTCTAATTTTTTTCCACTTACTACAAATGCGTAAAAAGAAACAAAAAATAATATACGCAGTTTTAAAACAAAAATTATTAAGTATTGTATGTACTAGTTATGTTTAAAAATTGTTTTTTGAACGTTGAAATATATCTTACTAAGTTTAAATCTGTAATCATGCGTTTAAATGCAAAAATTACCGTTAAATATATAAAAATTAAGTTATGTCAAAAAGAAGTTGTGCATTTTTGCAAGGTATACAGCGAAAGTTACAATACAATACACATATTGCAGTTGTGAGCATTTTAGGTTCGTGTAATATTATTTTTTATTTTTAATAATATATATACATAGAAAAAAAATTGCTACAGCTATCTAATTTTTTTCTGTACAGTATGTTTTATTTTCATCGAATATAAAGCAACCAAGTCCTACGAACCATAAAACAGTACTTATAATTGGTATAATTTTTTCTCAAAGGTATGATAATATTTTTAAAAAAGCATTATACAAAAATAATCAATATAACTCTATTTTTTTGCAAATAAAACTGCTTTGTCGTTTTCTAAAATAATTTCAGTATATTATAACTACAAAATATAAGGAATACAAAGGCATGCAATAAAAAGAAAGAGGTAAATATAATAAAATGGTAGAATTTGCTAACAGGTTACTGTAAACATTTGTAAAATGCGCAAATATTAAAAAACTACATTTTGCCCGTGCGTCTGAAGTAATATTTTATATGATAATGTTTTAAGCAAATATTTTTCAGCTAAAATATAGTTACAAACACATTTTTTAGAAAATTGTGGTTTGCAAACTTTATGATATAGCTAAGGCCCTCTGAAAAGTGGCTAGCGATGCACAGTAATTTTTTTTACACATCTATTACAGCTTTTATTTATACTATGTCATAAGAAAGTCATGTCTATAAAATAGATTATAAAATTAATGACTTACAGTGTACCTTTAATATTTTTATGAGTGTAATATATATAATTTTTTTTTGCAAAATACGAAAAATAATATACTACTACGGGCACATGCATCTCTGCTAAAAAGAATAACTTTAGCCCGTCTTAGCACTATTTAAAGTATATAAAAACAGAATATCGCATATATAGTAAATGACAAAAAAAATACCACAAATCAGTATCTACACTTTGCATATACCTAGTCATAAATAAAAAGTAAATGCCTGCTAAAAAAGCTGTACGCCGTTTTATAAATAACTGGCTTTGTATTGAAAAAACATGCAAAAAAATAGGTATGCCTTTTAGTTAATAAGAAGAATTTGTTGCTGCATAATAAATAATGATACATAAAAATAAGCATAACAAAAGGTTAAGTTTGCATACTATCATTCGAAGGTAAATTATTTTAGATATTATGTTTTTTATGACCTTTAAACGTTTTTTTTTAAATATAAGAAATAAAAGAACCAATAAAAGACATAACTTGTACCAGGCAATACAAAAAAGGCATTGTTAAAAAAGTTGCTGTTGCACATTGTGAATATACACTTACTTAAAAATTTTATTTTAATTAAACATCATGCGTTAGTGGAAAACGACAATAAGAACTGAATGCGGTAATTGCCTTTTGGCACTGCCAATAACAGAGGAAGACGAAATACAGGCAACTAAATTTACATATTTTTTGTTTGCAGTATAAAGAGAAGATAATATCAACATAAAAGGTGTTTAAAAGGGGGTCTTTTTTGTTAAAAAATTGACAACTAAAATTAAACATGATGGAAAAGATGAATCTGTGTATAAATATAGCGTGCAATATTCTGCTTCTTATTTTTATCGCAAAAACATTTGAAGGAAAGCATAAAAAACAACAAAGCAAGTATATTGAACAAAAAAAATATATGTTTTTAAAGATATCAGTATATTATTCGTTTTTCAAAAAAAGGTAAGTGAAAGGTTGCAAAGTAAAACAAACAAACAATATGTAAAAAATGCAAGGTTTTCAACCATGACTACGTGAGTTCTCAAAAAGAAGGTTTCCTAACAGGAAATGCTCATTTTATACCCACAAGCATATAAAGCAAGAACTCTCTTACGCAAAGCAGGCAAAACTACAACAAGAAGAATTAAAGAGCTTCATACAGATATATTATTTTATTTTCGCAATAAACATGCCAATTTTACAACGTCACTTACCGAAAAAGTTCTCTTGACTATACGAAAAATATGAGGATAGTAATTATATACCAGAAAACATATACATAAAACGTTTTCATTATAAGTTGTTACTCAAAATTGTATAAAACACGGTATACGCACCTGAATCGTTGCATTAAATTGTTGATAAAGCCAGGATAAAAGAAAAAGAAAAAAATGTAAATATTATTATATGGAAAGCTACAACACAAAATACCCAGGATGATAAAACCAAGATAGAACATGCATAAAGAATTAACACATTAAGCAGATTGGACATGTCATTTGGTTTGAGATAAGTACGATTATATCAAATTTTACTTCATTTTTGAAATTTAAATTATTTCAAAGAAAATGAGGCTTTTTATTCTGTTGAAGCACAAAATTACTACATTGAAAACTCAGGAATTTTTTTATAATAACTGGTGGCACATGCAATGCAAATCTTCTGACAACCGTTTAAAATAAAACTTTATTTACAAATATAGCAATTTCCGATATGAATCATAATGATAGACATATATATTAGACGGCGAGACCTGTCAAGTATATTTTAAGCTTTATTTTGCACTTTTATTGACTGAAAAAGAGCGGGGCACGCGTTTTTGTAGCTTGTATTTTTTTGTTAACTTTGTTGTAATTGAGCAATATATTAATACGCAGAAAAAAAGAAACTGATAAAAATTAGAAAGAAAATGCAAAGAAAAGATGCGAAAAAGAATTTTAGTAGAATTTTAGTATAAATTTATAAGATCTTATACGAAAAAACAACAGAAAAAACCCTTGCAGTGTAAGACAATATGAAAATTGAAGCAGATGCAACTATAAAAAATGCACGACAAATACTATCGAGCAAGCTCAAAAAAAAATACGAATAGTACCTTGGATCGTTAGTTTTCTTCATGTACCGTTTATATAAAGTTACAAAATGCAAAGATCCGTAATTTATTTGCCAGTAACTTTTAGCGAAGCATACAGATTTTTGTAATCATTTACTACAGAATGGCTTGAGAAAAAATTACCTTGCATTTGCTACGCAGACGGACTTCGTAAACTGTTTTTTTTTCGTATTGAAAAGAATTTTTTGTAATTTATACTTTTTGTATTTAACATTGAAATGCACAAAAAAAAACTACGTACACGATATTACTATTAACAAATGAGGTTTTAAGTTCGACGATTTAGCCGTTATACTTATAATTTAAATAATTAAAACCTATACCGTTAGGTAAAACCATATACGGATTTAAGGATGGTGTAGTGGTACTAATCAACGTGTGTTTTGTATTACTATAAATCTTGTTTTATCGGTTAATCCTTATGTTTACTATTTGTAAAATTTCAGGTAAATTACTATCATTAAACACGACAAGTTTACAAAAGCAAAAAAGCAAAAAACAGTATATTTTATATATTTTTTCTGCGTGTTTATATAGTTTGTTGCAACGTAAAAAAGATATAATTTGTTTGCGCTTTATGCAAATAATTTTTAATTTTATTTGTTTTTGCACACAGATTTTTGTGTTTGTATTTTTTTTTATGCATAAGTAGATTTGTTTGTGCACAAATTTCATCATTGAATGTAATACGAAAAAAAGTTATTTCGTTTTAAATAATTTTTCTGAATTGTTTTTACAACTATATAAAAAACTTGCATTTTTTGTGTTGCATAAAAAAAATCCTGCAATATGAAATTTGTATGCAACATACAAAAAAGGCATTTTACTGCCCAGTTACTAATAAAGTACAAAATTTATTTAAGATTTTTGTTTAAAAGTTCGACATAATTTCAATGCACGGAAATTTGAAAATACAATATTACTACGTTTATTTGCGCAATGCCCTCTACAAGGATCAAAAATATGGAACCCGCCCCGCAAAATAACATTAAAAGCATGTATTTTTATTGCATAATTTAGAAATTTGTACTCTCGTTTGATCCTAAACTTTTGGCAAGAATTCATGTATTTCACTGCCGTTACAAATGACAATAAAACCATCGTTATCTGTCTATATAGAAAAAACGCCTTAAAATGCGCATAAAGTTATAGGTATAAAATAGTCTACAAATATACAGAACTCATTTACAGAATCCTGTTGAGGCGCATAAATAAAATATATGCGTACAAGTTTTGCTACCAATTTTTACAAAACATGCGATAAAGTGCTTTTTTCGTTTTTTTGGTTGTTTTCATGTAAGTAATATATTAATTTGTTTTAAGTCGCATAAAACTGCCTTCGTATTACAATATTAGCAGGATTTTTGCCAAAAAGGATTTCACACACATTTTATGAAGGACAAGTCGTAAAAATTTTGCTTGATTGCGTTTAACTCGTTTTGAAAGTTTTTTTTTTTGCATTTTGAATACATCAAGAAAGTTTTGTTTTCTATTATTAATCGTCTGTCTTCTTTGCAAATACTGATATTCTTGCGTAAAAAAATATACTACGAATAGTAGTAGTTAAAAATATCATCTTATAAAGCCAAATTCTCGAAAATACCGTTATTGGTAAAATAAACAATGCAAATTAGGCCATTATAATGAATTAAAACACAACAAGTATTAAAGGAAACCAATACTAAAATTTTACAGTTTTTAATAAATGTAACTTAGTATTTTTAGATATAGTTTTTGCTTGGATTGGTTGTTAATAATTGTCTTTTTGAATTAACAAAAAACCCATTTGTAGTTTAATTCGTAATTTGATCGCAAATTTTGTCTTCAAAAAGTAAATTGACGCAATCACAGTAAGTATGCATTACCCCCAGTCAGTCATTGGGGTTGTTTTTAAATTTGGAAAGTAAGCAAACTTTTTCTTGTTTACTGTATACTGAAATTCTTTTTCTTCTTGTTTTTATGTTTTTGTTTTTTTGCACATATACAAACTTTGCGTATAAATCTATAATTGCATTATCATTATCATCCGTTGCATTTCGTCTGTAAAATCTATATGTTCGAGACGACTCTTTTGTAAAAATCATAGGCATTATATATGAGTATAAACGTTATTTGCATCGATGCTCGTAGCAAAATAAAACAACGAACCTTTTTTGTATAACAATAACACTGTTTCTAATTATTTCGGGCAGATGCACCTTGCACTGAAGATGCATTTTTGCCCACGCATATATCTGTAAAAACTTTATAACTAATCATAATAATCAATGAAATTAATAATACAGACAAAAAACTGCAATAAAACTAAAGAATTGCAACAGTAAGACAACTTGCGACCAATAAACACCAAACAAAGTAAATCCGATAAAATTATGCCTAAAGTCGTACCAAAAGTATAGACAACTGCAAAAGTTGAGGTTTTTTTGCTAATTAACAAACGATCAGTTTTAAGATTAGCCTTATTGTATGGTAAAAACGTAAATACTATAGGTTTTATTACAATGCGACAAGGTAACACAGTATGTTGTGTTTTCATCGTGATATGTATTTGGTCTTGCTTGCGCAAGCTATTTTGTTAAATAAAAATATGACTAGGCGCGAAATGGTAACATGACGCAAAGCTATTTTTATCGCATTTTGTACCCCTTTGTTACCTAGATAGTAGATGTTACATCAAAAAAGTTAGAATTACAACAACCAGGCAATACATTATATTGGAGTTGGTTAGCGTATGTTTTTAGCATAAGCTTATTTTTTGTATGTTCTGCGCAAATATAGCCAGATAAGTTCATTTGTGTTTACTTGCTTTTTTCAGATGTTTTCGTAGTATTTCTAGTCAGGTTGTCGTATGCTTTATTATCAAAATGCACCTTTAGCGCAAATACGACCAACCCGAATAGTTCAGATTTGCCATTAGAACATGTTGTTGTACTCTCTGTGAGTTACGGATCGTAATAAACCCGCAACTTCGTAGCAAAAAAAAAAAAAAAAAAACTACTTTAATAATTTTATTACACATTTAGCATGGCTCTTGCTGGATAAATGCCAGTAAAATGTTTTTATAAATATCAGAGTCATGTTGTAAAATGCTTGTATCGTCTTCAATATGCCGATTTTTTTTTATATTGCACTTGTCAATTGCAATAAAAACTAATATAGAAATTTTTTATTTCCTGCAACCGCAAAGAAAATTTCATGCCCACATTCTATAGAAAAGCTTTTTTGTCTTAATAGTAAGAAAATTGTTTGTAAAAATATATTATTTTTATGTTTGCGTTTATAATTTTGCTACCAATTGCTCGTGACATATTTTTGATGGAAATTCTATTTTTTTATAAATAATAATCAAGAAGATAAAAACGACCTACAAGACGTAAAAACGACGCACCTATTTGTAAAAAAAAAAAATTGTATACGAACTTGTGCATGTTTTTTTGCTTAGAACATAATAATTTGTTAAAAAAGGATTCTTTCAATATTAGGGCCTCTACTAATCAATGATTTTCCGTAGATATATCGGCTAAAGATCGCGTAAAAACATCAAAAAAAAACGATATTTGCGTGCAAACACTAAATGATAAAATTGTACTATGCTTGATTTTTTGTTCGTTTTACTTTGTAATAATCGCGATTAGAAGGGTGATAACACGATATCTTGCCGGATTACACATGAATACACAGAATATAGCTGCAGCGTATGAGAAAGCTTTTTGCGAATTTATGGATATGCGATCGGTTTTTATCAAAAAGCTTAGATAGCTTTTGCAAACAAATTTATTTTATACTAATACATAATGAAAATTGTCTATTTTTTACAGCAATAAAAAGTATGTTTTGTATTTTAAACGTGATTTTACAGCAAACAGCGATAAGACGCAAAAACAAAATTACTAGATCTTAAGGTGTACGGTTGCTGTTCTATTTAGAAAAGAAAATTTGTACTTCTGTTACTTTTTATCCTGCATAAGCAGCAAAAATTATTCTCTTTTAAAAACAGATTTTCTCTAACAACACAAGTAGCTGCACATATATTTACAAAAACACTAGACAATCGAAGTTGTAAAAACCTAAAATACTAGATGTATATAAAATACCAAATTATTATAATATACAGCCAAATTTTCTTTCTTAAAAAACAAAGAATTAAATCGAAGGTGGGAAACTTTTTAAAAAAATTAAAAAAACAAAAAAAAAACAAAATTTATGATATTTTCAAACTCATGTAAACATAGAAAATTCTATAAAATATGCATTTATTTAGTTTAAAATCTGGTTTTGTAAAAACCTACAATTTCATGCAAGAGTAAGTAATGATTTTTTTCATGAAATAAACACCCTGCGTTAAACATAGGTAATAAATATGTACCTGCATTTATTTCAAAACATCACATAACGTTTATACCTCTTTTTTATTTTAGCTTTCGTTGTAAACCGTTACAGTAAAATTATGTTTTTTCATTATGCGTCTTGCATATGAAAAATATGTGGGTTGCCTATTTCAGATGCGCAAATATATTTTACGAAGCTCAGATTGTCTCTCTTGACTTATATATGTTCATGTTTTTACTTTCTTTTGTATGTATTTATGTATTTAAAAAATTATTGTTGTGCTTTTATACTTTTTTAATGTATTTTGTGCAATTCTACATTTTTTTTTGCATTAAAAACCGCAAAAACTTTTTTTTGTGTTTTTTTGATATGCAAGACGGTTTGATTGCTATAAATTTATATGTTTCATTTTTATTTTTTAAAAGAACATATTTTTATATTTCAATCGCCCGCAAAAAATTTTTTTTACCGTAAAAAACATACGTATCCATATTCCTATGCAAAAATTAGACATAAAAAAAATTATAAGATGTAAATATCCAAATAAATTAGTAAGTTAATGTTTTTTTATCTACAAATATATCACAACATATTTTTTTAAAATGTATTTTTGCACAGAATCAGTCATCAAGCAATTTGTAAAGTGCAATTAAAACGCTTTAC